>JAINDJ010000127.1:0-60394 GCA_019845555.1 Aristolochia fimbriata | reverse complement strand
AAATACAACTACAAATTTTATTGGGGCTGGACAAGAGGATGAATGAGTGGCTGATATATGTACAGATCTACTTCTTAGAAGCCACAATGTCAAGAGAAAGGATTTTAACTCAACATCTAAATTTGGTTGCTTTAGCATAAAGCATTGCAAGGGAAGAAAAGTCATGATGAATAGATTTGAATCGCACTTTCCTTTTGATCCTGGTGGAATGAAGGTACTGGTCTGGCTGAGGACCATAAACTTAGCGCCATGGGAGGCAACCCGTGGCAAGTAAGTTAGTTTAGTTTTTCAATTCAATTGTACTTTGGTTTGAATAATCACCTTATGTGAATTTTAGATCTTAGGTCTAGTTTTGTTTTAAACATGTTAAGTTAGTCTTTTTTTTTTTTTTTTGGTTAACGTAAACACAAAAAAAAAAAAAAAAAAAAAAATAAAAAATTAAAAAATTAAAAAAAAAGTTTTTGTCTTGAGCACTTGTCCATGAAAATCTGATATTTGGAGTTGCATGAAGCCATTTTTACAGCTCTACTTGATGTACTTTTAGATGTGTTTTTCAAAGTCTAAATGAAGATATCAGAAGAAGGAAGTTGGGACTCTCATTCCCAACCATTCACAGCAGCTTCCTTCAAAAGAAAAGCCATCAGAACACTCAGGTAATCTCTGTGCAAAGAAGCAGTGCAGCAGCAACTCTATTCGAGCAGCAAATTTTGGAGCCGAATTCTGAAAAATCTGGAAGTGGAACCCACAAAGTAAAGGTAAGTAGTTCAAGAGGGCACTTAGTAGATAAAATAGGACCGGCTTTGAGGAATTTTCATTGAGTAGAAAGGAAGTTATGACTGCTGCCACTTGGGTGGTTAAAAACTGTTTTCTGGCAAAATTTCTGGGTTGGAAACATTACCATCTTTCTGTTTTTGAGCTGATTTCTAAAATTTTCTGTAATGATTCTTGGAAAACTGTTTTAAGGTGATTAAAGTTCATACTTAGTACTTTCCATGAAACCCTTTTTTTATTTCTAGATGAAAATTGGTTAGGGAGATACAATGCTTGCAAAATACCTCCAACTCACTTTCTGCCCAGAATTTCAGATTTACTGCCAAGTTTTCATATGTGTGTATTTTTCACTTCCCTTGATGAAAATGCTTCAAACCTATTTTATTGTGCACCTATGAACCTTAACAACATGTTCCAAGTGGAATTTGTAAATTTTGCATTCAGAATTTCAATTTATGAAGGAAAATAATGGCGCTCATGCCATATTTTTACGCCAATGACATACTTGTTTGATTAATTTCCGGGCTCTATAACTCAGAATCATTCCATTCTAATTCTTACATGTTTATATTTATGAGTTATAGGCCACGGTAAAATTTCATAAATTTTTGAATTCTTTTGCAATGATTTTGTGCTATGAATGGTTCTAACCACTTTTGGTCAAGCATAAAGGCTGCTCAATTGCAGATTCCTCATGGTGCCTCAAAAATATGAATTTCAGGCAACCAACATTCTCAGGAAGTTTCTTACCCTTTTATCTCATTTTATTGATTAGAATGCAAAATTTTAAGTTTGGGGTGGAAAACTTGGATTTTAAAGTCTAGTTGGTTTTCTTTGTTTAGTAAATTTGATTTGTTAGCTTTTATTTTTTGAGTCAATCTGAATACAATTCTGAGCTTACTGTCCGAATCCGCTCTCTTTTGGGAAAATATGCTTTAGTGCCTGTACCTAAGATGCTTTAGAGTGATGTTTGTATGCAATGTCCATTAATATGTACTGAATCTCCATTCATATTGATGACATAATATGTTGCACTCTCATTATGTTTCCCAAAGCATGATTTCCCCAATAAATATGTGTGTTTACTGATTCAGCATCTTTATCTAACTGTTCAAGTCTTGTTCAAAGTGGAAATTTGCAAATACACATCCAGGATGCTGAAATATGAAGTTTCAACTCGGCGCCACCACGCCAAATATTTTATGCGCCGACCACCCACTCATTGAGTGATTGCCAACCCGTAAGCAGGAAAATTCCACTACGAGCATTCAAGGACAAGCCCCTTTCCACTCCAGGCACACCCAGACTCATCAGGGAAGTATCCATCCCACCTCTTATTCATTTGTTTTATGCTTTGGGGACAAAGCATGTTTTAAGTTTGGGGTGGGATATTCTATCTTTCAAAAAATCTCTGATTTCAAAAAATTCTTTTCACCAGAAACAGACCATGAGTTGGGAAACATCAATGGAAACCCTGAGAAAAGAGAAAAGCATGATTCACTATCTGGAAAAATATCTTATTTCAATTTGCTTTGTCTTAACAGGAGGAAAATTTTCTTTAAAAACTGTTTTTGAAAATGTATAAGTGAGCAAGTGGATGTAAACCACTAGAACCAACCTGAGGGAAGCTTGAGGCTAAACAAAGAAAGATTTCCAAATACCCTGAAGTGATTTAGGCATTTGTTTTCAATCGCTTTGAGCCTGCTTTTAAGCCACCCACTTTAATGCACAAGATGCATCACTTTTTGTCAAACACCTTGAGCCAACAAGATCCCTGCTTTATTTCAAAACCCACAAGACATGAACCAGCCTTTGTGAAAAAAACCAACTTGTTTCTTACAGACCTATATCTCTCCAACTTATTGAAGTGTTCTATTAAAATAAACATGGACAAAAAATCTGAAGATATAAGGAGGTATTGAGTTGTCTTGAAAAAAAGAAACAAGATGAAGGCTAAGTCGAGAAAAGGCCACCTTGTGTGTGCACCGGGTCTCGGCCTCAGCAAGCTTAGGGACTCTGAGTCAACCGGCAAGGTAAGCTGGACTCAGACAAAGCCAAAAGGTTGTGGGTTAGTAAGGAGAAAGGCCACCTGCGTGTGCACGGGTGTCGAGCCCCCAAGAAGCTTAGGGACTCGAGTCAACCGACGAGGTAAGCTAGACTCTGAACAAACCCAAGGAAGAGAATATATGTGGAAGAGGAAAGAAAAGAAAAAGGGATCAATACAAGAAAAAGTTTGGGGTGGAAAAAGTGGAGAAAAAAATCGTAAAAAAAATCATGCTCAGTAATAATGGAACATGGATATGAGGAGGAAGATGAACCTAATGCTTACAACTTTCATCATACCCATTACCCATACCCCATTACAACCGAGAAAAGACCTATTGATCAGGATTATGGATTTCTTCAGGTTAGTGGAGAGTAGACTGAGGGTTGGCATATGGTATTTACTGAGACTTCTCACTTGTATGAGGATAATGATCTTTGAAAAAATTAAAGAAAAATTTGAATTCTGTTTTGACTTAAGCAAGGAGAATCATCACTAGGAAGGAAAGTGAATCATCCATGCTGAAATCTATAAAAGGGAGTGCCACTGATCTTTTCTCAATCGCTGCATGCTTATCTGGTTGTTTCTTTCAGAATTTGCTCGAGGACGAGCAAAGATCTAAGTTTGGGTTGTGATAAGTGTCTAAAAGACATTATCTTTGGGCATTATATTTGATTGAAAATCTTAATTCTGAGTTAATTCCGAGCATAAAAATCAACAAATATGACCCAGTTTTATGTTTTATGTCTCAGGTACCCAAAGGAAAGAAGAAAAATGGGATTTGGAGCTAAAACGGAGGAAAAAAGAGCAAAAGAGGCCAAAATGAAGAACGGCGCTGATCAAGGCCGTTCTGGCGCGACCGCCAAGCTTCTGCCGCTTCACACGCCGATTTATTGGACAAAAATTCAAACAATTCCTGAAATTCCCAACGGCTACCAGAACCTGATAGAAGACAACCCCGAATGCGAGATGGCGCTCAGTGGGCAATGTACCAAGCACCACTGCTTCCGCATACATGGAGTTCTAGGTCCTAAAACGAAGTCGGGCAAAAGACCAAGAAATTGTCTAAGGACCGGCGCCGACGCCAAATCTCAGCACAGATCGGGCGGACCGCGCCATGTGGAGAGTTTACTTAAACGAATATCAGGTTAAATGGCGACGACCGGCGCTACAAATTTAGCGACCGGCAGAATAACTTTTGTTGCTCAGAATTCAAAATCTCAAAACCTGTAATCAATTCCAATCCAAACTTGGGAGGAGGAGTTCCAGACGTCTAAGGAAGGTGCCCACGAAGAGTTTAAGGTAAAATTCTTATGTCTAGATGCATTGAATGGTTCAAAGAAGGAGTTGTTTCAAAACAGGAACCCTGCTGCAGATATGGTAGGAGAAAAATTCGGATTTTTGGAGATCAGACAAGAAGTTTCACTATTCCAATTTAAGCAAAACTTGGAATGAAGCTTCCTGGTACTACATAGAATCTTCCCACGAAATTTCAGGTCAATCCAAGGAAGGATTCTCGAGTTACACATCTTCAAAGTGGCGGACCCGCGTAGAAGTTGGCAGCAAAAAATCAAGGCAACTTCCTTCCCTCATATCTGGAGTTTCCCAACTCAGAATGGATTCAAACTTCGTGAGCATGGAAAGGACTTCAAAAGGAAGGTCCGGATGTAATTTGAGCCAATTCTGAGGTCGGGAAAGGGTACTTCATAACGCTGGACAGAGAGCAATTTACATGACATGGGCAGCAGAACAAGTATATAAGGAGGTCCGAGGCAAAGAGCAAGACATCGAAGTTTTCCATCCAGATTCAGTTTTAGATCCTGTTTTTCCATCCACTTTTGTATTGTAGTTTTCAGTTCAAGTTCTATTACATATATTAGTTTAGAGAGAGTCTTGAGAGGCATAGGAGACGCCCCATGGAGGCTTTTGAGGCAAGGAGGAGAAGCAGCCATTAGAAGCCATGTTCAACAAGTAGATCCTTCTCAAGGGAAGTTTGTACTTAGTTTATCTTTTCTTTTCTTCTTCATAGTTGTATTCAAGACCTTGTTTTGTTCTTTAATTTCCAGTATGGAGTAGTCTTTTATATTGGGAGTTCATGACTCCCTAGGCATGTAATAAGATTGATACTTATAATTTAATTGATTTTCAGTTTGGTGCATGAATGAGTTTCCATTGCTGTAATTTCTTGATTCATACTTGGTGTCTAGCTATGTACTGGTTATAAGGTGACGCTGGGCTTAAGGTGAGACATGCTGATAAGAGTTTACAGTCTTTTGAGTTTATGCACTAGGTAGATCACTAATCCTTGGGTTAATCCCCCGACCTTAAAGTAATACCCCTGTTGGATTAGTTGATCTGCCTATGACACAATGAGCTTCATGTTTATGCTATCAAGTAGAGTTAATCATGCTAGCTAGGTTTACTATAGGAGATAGAAATAGGTGATGCCGATGCGGATTGTAGCCATGGTTTAATAAGCTCGTCAGAAATTGATTTCCATAGCTCAACTTCTATTCAATATCAGAATTGCCTAGGGAGGGAATTGGATTCCCAATGCCTTTTCCATACTGATTTTATCAAAAGCCCTCTCCTGATCTTTATAGGATTAGGTAGATTAGTTTATTTTCTACTTTTATCACTCCTTCCCAATTGATTTCTCAAACTTTGGTTTTAAACTAGAAAAGCAATTATCTATTAGCTTGGTCCTTGTGGGACGATATTCGACTTACATAAGTCTATATTACATTGATTAGTCCTCTTGCTAGTGATTCGTTGGGATCGCATCAGTTGTCGCCAATCGGGTTTGGCAACAACTTCTGTAGTCGCCAAACGGGTTTGACAACAAGGTTTGTTATTGCAAAACGGCGCGTGGCTACAACTTCCATTGTAGGAAAACAGGTTTGGCAACAACTTCGGTTGTCGCGAAAACGGGTTTGGCAACAACTTCGTTGTCGCAGAAGCGGGTTTGGCAACAACTTCGTTGTCGCAAAACGGGTTTGGCAACAACTTCGGTTGTCGCGAAAACGGGTTTGGCAACAACTTCGGGTTGTCGCAAAAACGGGTTCGCAAAAAACTTTGGTTGTCGCAAAACGGGTTTGGTAACAACTTCGGGTTGTCGCAAACGCTTTTTAACAACTTCGGGGGTTCGTAAAAGGAGTTCGACAACAACTTCGGTATCGAAAAACAGGTTCGCAACAACTTCGTTGTCCCAAAACGGGTTCGGCAACAATTTGGGTTGTCGTAAAACGGGTAGGAAAACAACTTTGGTTGTCGCAAAATGGGTTGGCAACAACTTCGGTAGTCGCAAAATGGGTTTGACAACAACTTTGGCTGTTGCAAAACGGGTTTGGCAACAACTTCGGTAATCGCAAAATGGGTTTGGCCACAACTTCGGTTGTCACCAATCGGGTGTGCCAACCAACTTCTGCAGTCGCCAAACGGGTTTGACAACTACCGCAGTTGTCGCAAAACGGGTTAGGCAACTACTTCGGTTGCCACTAAATGGGTTAGGCAATAATTTTGGTTCGCAAAACGGGTTTTTGTAAAAACTTCGGTTGTCGTCAAACGAGTTTGGCAACAACTTCAGTGATCGCAAAACGGGATTGGCAACAACTTATGTGGTCGCAATACGGGTTTGGCAACTGCTTGGGTTGCCGCAAAACGGGTTTGGCAACAACTTCGATTGTCGGACAATAGGTTTGGCAACAAATTCAGTTGTCGCAAAATGGGTTTGGTAACAACTTCGGTTGTCGCAAAATGGGTTTGGCAACAACTTCAGTAGTCGCAAAATAGGTTTGGCAACAACTTCTATTGTCGCAAAACGGGTTTGGCAACAACTTTGGTTGTTGCAAAACGGGTTTGGTACCAACTTCCATTGTCGCAAAACGGGTTTGGCAACAAGTGCTGTTGTAGCTAAACAGGTTTGGTACAACTTCCGTTATGAGAAAATGGGTTTGGCAACTACTTCGGTGGTCAAAAAACGGGTTTGGCAACAACTTCGGTGGTTGCAAAACGGGTTTGGCAACAACTTCGGAGGTGGCAATACAGGTTTTGTAAGAACTTCGGTTGTCGCAAAATGGGTTTGGCAACAAATTCGATTATCTCAAAATGGGTTTCGCAACGACTTAGATTGTCGCAAAACGGGTTTCACAACAACTTCGGTCGTCGTAAAACGGGTTTGACACCAACTTCTTTTGTCGCGAAATGTGTTTGGCAACAACTTCGGTTGTCGCAAAATGTGGTTTGCAACAACTTCGGTTGTCGTAAAACGGGTTCGGTAACAACTTCGGTTTCGTAAAAGGGGTTCGACAACAACTTCGGTTTCTCAAAATGGGTTCGGCAACAACTTCTTTTGTCCCAAAACGGGTTCGGCAACAACTTGGGTTGTCGCAAAACGGGTACGGAAACAACTTTGATTGTCACAAAATGGGTTGGCAACAACTTCGGTAGTCGTAAAATGGATTTGGCAACAACTTTGGTTGTCGCAAAATGGGTTTGACAAGAACTTCGGTTGTCACTAAATGGGTTTGGTAACAACTTTGATTGTTGCAAAACGGGTTAGGGGAACAAGCGCGGGTTGTCGCTAAATAGGTTTGGCAACAACTTCGGTTATAGCAAAATGGGTTTGGCAACAAATTCGGTGGTCAAAAACGGTTTGGCAACAATTTCGTGGTAGCAAAACGGGTTTGGCAACAACTTTGGTGCTCTCAAAACAGGTTTGGTAAGGACTTCGGTTGTCGCCAAAATGGGTTTGGCAACAAATTCGATGTCTCAAAATGGGTTTCACAACAACTTCGGTCGTCGTGAAAACGGGTTTGGCACCTACTTCGATTATCGTAAAATGTGTTTGGCAACATCTTCGGTTGTCGCGAAAATGTGTTTGGCAACAACTTCGGTTGTCATAAAATGGGTTTGGTAAAAATTTCTGTTGTCGCAAAATCGATCTGGCAACAACTTCGATAGTTGCAAAACGGGTTTGGCGATAAATTCGGTTGTTGCAAACTAGGCTTGGCAACAACTTTGGCTGTCGCAAAACGGATTTGGCAACAACATCGGTGGTTGCAAAATGGGTTTGGCCACAACTTCGGTTGTAGAAAAATGGGTTTGCCAATAACTTTGGTTGTTGCAAAATGGGTTTGCCATCAACTTCAGTTGTCGTAAAATTGGCTTTGCAACAACATCAGTTGTCACAAAACGGGTTTTGTAAGAACTTCGGTTGTCACCAAATGGGTTTGGCAACAACTTCGGTTGTCACAAAACGGGTTTGGCAACGACTTCGGTTGTCGTAAAACAGGTTTGGTAACATCTTCGGGTGTCGTAAAACGGGTTTGGCAACAACTTCGGTTGTAGGAAAATGAATTTGGAAACAACATCGGTTGTCCCAAAATGGGTTTGGTAACATCTTCAGTTGTTGCAAAACGGGTTTGGCAACAACTTCGGTTGTTGCAGAACGGGTTTGGTAACAACTTCGGTTGTCGTAAAACGGATTTGCCAACTACTTCGGTTGTCGAAAAATGGGTTTGTCAACAACTTCGGTTATTGCGAAATGAGTTTGGCAACAACTTCGATTGTCGCCAAATGGGTTAGGTAACTACTTTGGTCGTCGCAAAACGGGTTTGGCAACAACTTCGGATGTCGCAAAATCGGTTTGGCAACAACTTCGGCTGTTACAAAATGGGTTAAGCAACAACTTCGGTTGTTAAAAAACGGGTTCGACAACAACCTCGGTTGTCACAAAACGGGTTCGGTAACAACTTCGGTTGTCGCAAAACGGGTTTGGCAACAACTTCGGTTTCGCCAAAGGGGTTCGGCAACAACTTCGGTTTCGTAAAACGGGTTCGGCAATAACTTCGGTTGTCCCAAAACGGGTTCGGCAACAACTTGGGTAGTCGCAAAATGGGTTCGGCAACAACTTGGGTTGTCGCAAAACGGGTTTGGCAAGAGCTTTGGTTGTCGCAAAACGGGTTTGACAACAACTTCGGTAGTCGCAAAATGGGTTTGGCCACAACTTCGGTTGTCGCAAAATGTGTTTGGCAACAACTTCGGTTGTCGTAAAATGGGTTAGGTAACAACTTCGGTTGTACTAAAACGGGCTTCGTAACAACATCTGTTGTCACAAATTGGGTTTTGTAAGAACTTCAGTTGTGACCAAATGGGTTTAGTAACAACTTTGGTTATCGCAAAATCGGTTTGGCAACAACTTCGGTTGTCCTAAAACAGGTTTGGTAACAACTTCGGTTGTCACAAAATGGGTTCGGCAACAACTTCGGTTGTCGCAAAACGGGTTCGGAAACAACTTTGGTTGTCACGAAATGGTTTGGCAACAACTTCGGTAATCGCAAAACGGGTTTGGCAACAACTTTGGTTGTCGCAAAACAGGTTTGGTAACAACTTCGGTTGTCGCAAAACGGGTTCGGTAACATCTTCGGTTGTCACAAAACGGGTTTGGCAACAACTTCGGTTGTCGCAAAATGGGTTTGACAACAAATTCGGTTGTAGCAAAAAGGGTTTGGCAACAACTTCGGTTGTTGGAAAATGGATTTGGCGATAACTGAGGTTGTTGAAAAATGGGTTTGGCAACAACTTCGGTTGTGACCAAATGGGTTTGGCAACAACATTGGTTGTCGCAAAACAGGTTTGGCAACAACTTCGGTAGTCGTAAAACAGGATTGGTATCATCTTCGATTGTCGCAAAACGAGTTTGGCAACAACTTCGGTTGTTGCAAAATGAGTTTGGCAACAACTTCAGTTGTCGCAAAATTGGCTTGGTAACTTCTTCGATTGTCGCAAAACGAGTTTGGCCACGACATTGGTTGTCGGAAAACTGGTTTGGTAATTACTTTGGTTGTTGCCAAATGAGTTTGGCAACAACTTCGATTATTGCAAAATGGGTTTGGTAACATATTCTTTTGTCGCAAAACGGGTTTGGCAACAACTTCGGTTGTCGCAAAATGGTTTTGACAACAACTTCAGTTGTTGTAAAATGGGTTTGGCAACAACTTCGGTAGTTAAAAAATGGGTTTGGCGACAACTTAGGTTGTTGTAAAATGGGTTTGGCAACAATTTCATTTGTCACAAAACGGGTTTCGCAAGAACATCAGTTCTCACAAAACAGGTTTCACTACAACTTCGTTTGTCGCAAAATGAGTTTGCCAACCACTTCGGTTGTCGCATAACTGGTTTGACAACAACTTCGCTTATCACAAAATGGGCTTGGCAACAACTTCGGTTGTCACAAAATGGGTTTGGCAACAACTTCGGTTGTCGTAAAATAGGTTTGACAACAACTTCAGTTGTCGTAAAATGGGCTTCGTAAGAACATCACTTGTCACAAAAGACGTTTTGTAACAACTTCGGTTGTCACCAAATGGGTTTGGCAACAACTTCGGTTGTCGCAAAACAGGTTTGGCAACAACTTCGGTTGTCGCCAATTGGGTTTGGCAACAACATCTGTTGTCGCCAAATGGGATTGGCAACAACTTCGGTTGTCGCCAAACGGGTTTGACAACAACGTCGGTTGTCGTAAAACAGGTTTGGCAACAACTTCTGTTGTCCCAAAATGGGTTTGGCAACAATTTTGGTTCGCAAAATAGGTTTTGGCAACAACTTCGGTTATGGCAAAATAGGTTTGACAACAACATCGGTTGTTGAAAAATGGATTTGGCAATAACTTAGGTAGTTGCAAAATGGGTTTGGCAACAATTCGGTTGTCACCAAATGGGTTTGGCAACAACTATGGTTGTCACAAATAGGGTTTGGCAACAACTTCGGTTGTCGTAAAACAGGATTGGTAACATCTTCGGTTGTCGCAAAATAGGTTTGACAACAACTTCGGTTGTTGCAAAATGGTTTTGGGAACAAATTCGGTTGTTAAGAAATGGGTTTGCCTACAATTTCGTTTGTCACAAAACGGGTTTCGCAACAACATCAGTTGTCACAAAACGGGTTTCACTACAACTTCGGTTGTCGCAAAATGGGTTTGGCAACAACCTCGGTTGTCGCATAACGGGTTTGGCAACAACTTCAGTTATCGCAAAATGGGTTTGGTAACAACTTCGGTTGTCGCAAAATGGGTTTGGCAACAACTTCGGTTGTCGTAAAATGGGTTTGACAACAACTTCGGTTGTCGTAAAATGGGCTTCGCAAGAACATCACTTGTCACAAAACTGGTTTTGTAACAACTTCGTTTGTCACCAAATGGGTTTGGCAACTACTTCGGTTGTCGCAAAATGGGTTTGGCAACAACTTCGGTAGTTGTAAAACAGGATTGCTAGCATCTTCGTTTGTCGCAAAACGGGTTAGGAAACAACTTTGGTTGTTGCAAAATGAGTTTGGCAATAACTTCGGTTGTCTCAAAATTGGTTTGGTAACATCTTCGGTTGTCGCAAAACGAGTTTGGCCACAACGTCGGTTGTCGAAAAACGGGTTTGGTAATAACTTCGGTTGTTGCAAAATGAGTTTAGCAACAACTTCGTTTTTGCAAAATGGGTTTGGTAACATATTTGGTTGTCGCAAAACGGGTTTGGCAACAACTTCGGTAGTCACAAAACAGGTGGTTTTGTAGCAATTTTGGTTGTCGCAAAATAGAGTTGCCAACAACTTCGGTAGTCTCAAAACGGGTTTGGCCACAACTTCGGTTGTCGCCAAATGGGTTTGGCAAAAACTTCGGTTGTCGCCAATTGGGTTTGGCAACTATTTTCGTTGTCGGGAATTAGGATTGGCAATAACTTCGGTTGTCGCAAAACGGGTTTGACAACAACGTCGGTGGTCGCAAGACGGGTTTGGCAACAGCTTCGGTTGTCACAAAATGGGTTTGGCTACAATTTTGGTTCGCAAAATTGGCTTTTGCAACAATTTCAGTTGTCGTAAAAGGGTTTGGCAATAACTTTGGTGATTGCAAAACGGGTTTGGCACCAACTTCGGTGGTTGCAAAACGGGTTAGGCTACAACTTTGGTGGGCGGAAAACGGGTTTGGTAACAACTTCGGTTGTCGCTAAACGGGTTCGGTAACATCTTCGGTTGTCACAAAACGGGTTTGACAACAACTTCGGTTGTCGCAAAATGGGTTTGACAACAACTTCGGTTGTAGCAAAAAGGGTTTGGCAACAACTTCGGTTGTTGGAAAATGGATTTGGCGATAACTGAGGTTGTTGCAAAATGGGTTTGGCAACAACTTCGGTTGTCACCAAATGGGTTTGGGAACAACTTCGGTTGTCGCAAAACGGGTTTGGCAACAAGTTCGGTTGTCGTAAAACAGGATTGGAAGCATCTTCGATTGTCGCAAAACGGGTTTGGCAACAACTTCGGTTGTTGGAAAATGACTTTGGCAACAACTTGGGTTGTCGCAAAATTGGTTTGGTAACATATTCGGTTGTCGCAAAATGAGTTTGGCCTCAACATCGGTTGTGAAAAAAGAGGTTTGCTAATAACTTCGGTTGTTGCAAAATGAGTTTGGCAACAATTTCGATTGTTCCAAAATGGGTTTGGTAACATCTTCGGTTGTCACAAAACGGGTTTGGCAACAACTTCGGTAGTCGGAAAATGGGTTGTGTAACAACTTTGGTTCTCGCAAAATGGGTTTGGCAACAACTTCGGTAGTAGCAAAACAGGTTTGGCCACAACTTCGGTTGTCACCAAACGGGTTTGGCAACAACTTCGATTCTCGCCAATTGGGTTTTGCAACAACTTCTGTTGTCGCCAAATAGGATTGGCAACAACTTCGGTTGTCGCCAAACGGGTTTGTCAACAACGTCGGTTGTCGCCAAACAGGTTTGTCAACAACGTCGGTTGTCGCAAAACGGGTTAGGTAACAACTTCGGTTGTCAAAAAATGGGTTTGGCAACAATTTTGGTTCGCAAAATTGGCTTTTGCTTAAATGGGTTTGGCAATAACTTCAATGATCGCTAAACGGGTTTGGCAATAACTTCGGTGATCGGAAAACGGGTTTGACAACAACTTCAGTGGTCGCAAAACGGGTTCGGTAACATCTTCAGCTGTCACAAAACAGGTTTGGCAAAAATTTCGGTTGTCGCAAAATGGGTTTGACAACAACTTCGGTTGTTGCAAAAAGGGTTTGGCTACAACTTCGGTTGTTGAAAAATGGATTAGGCAATAACTTAGGTTGTTGCAAAAGGGGTTTGGCAACAACTTCGGTTGTCACCAAACAGAATTGGCAACAACTTCGGTTGTCGCAAAACAGGTTTGCCAACAACTTCGGTTGTAGTAAAACAGGATTGGTAGCATCTTCGATTGTCGCGAAACGGGTTTGGCGACTACTTCGCTTGTTGCAAAATGAGTTTGGCAACAACTTCTGTTGTCACAAAATTGGTTTGGTAACATCTTTGGTTGTCGCAAAAGGAGTTTGGCCACAACATCGTTTGTCGGAAAATGGGTTTGGGAATAACTTCGAGTGTTGCATAATGAGTTTGGCAACAACTTCGATTGTTGCAAAATGGGTTTGGTCACGTCTTCGGTTGTTGCAAAACGGGTTTGGCAACAACTTCGGTTGTCGCAAAATGGTTTGACAACAACTTCGGCTGTTGCAAAAAGGGTTCGGGAACAACTTCGGTTGTTAAAAAATGGGTTTGGCAACAACTTAGGTTGTTGTAAAATGGGTTTGGCAACAATTTTGTTTGTCACAAAATGGGTTCTGCAACAACATCGATTGTCACAAAACGGGTTTCACTACAACTTTGGTTGTTGCAAAATGGGTTTGGCAACAACTTCGGATGTCGCATAACGGGTTTGGCAACAACTTTGGTTATCGCAAAATGGGTTTGGCAACAACTTCGGTTGTCGTAAAATGGGTTTGAAAACCACTTCGGTTGTCGTAAAATGGGCTTCGTAAAAACATCACCTATCACAAAACAGGTTTTGTAACAACTTCGGTTGTCACCAAATGGGTTTGGCAACAACTTCGGTTGTCAAAAAAGGGGTTTTGCTACAACTTTGGTTGTCGTAAAATATGATTGGTAGCATCTTCGATTGTCGCAAAACGGATTTGGAAACAACTTCGATTGTTGCAAAAAGAGTTTGGCAACAACTTCGGTTGTCGTAAAATTGGTTTGGTAACTTCTTCGGTTGTCGCAAAACAAGTTTGGCCACAACATCGGTTGTCGAAAAATGGGTTTGGTAATAACTTCGGTTGTTGGAAAATGAGTTTGGCAACGACTTCGATTGTTGCAAAACAGGTTTGCCAACAACTTCGATTGTAGTAAAACAGGATTGGTAGCAACTTCGATTGTCGCAAAACAGGTTTGGCAACAACTTCGCTTGTTGCAAAATGAGTTTGGCAACAACTTCGATTGTCGCAAAATTGGTTTGGTAACATCTTCGGTTGTCGCAAAACGAGTTTGGCCACAACATCAGTTGTCGAAAAATGGGTTTGGTAATAACTTCGAGTGTTGCATAATGAGTTTGGCAAGAACTTCGTTTGTTGCAAAATGGGTTTGGTAACGTCTTCGGTTGTTGCAAAACGGGTTTCACTACAACTTCGGTTGTCGCAAAATGGGTTTGGCAACAACTTCGGTTGTCGCATAACGAGTTCGGTAACAACTTGGTTATCACAAAATGCGTTTTGTAACTACTTCGGTTGTCCCAAAATGGGTTTGGCAACAACTTCGGTTGTCGTAAAATGGGTTTGGAAATATCTTCGGTTGCTGTAAAATGGGCTTCGTAAGAACATCACCTTTCACAAAACAGGTTTTGTAACAACTTCGGTTGTGACCAAATGGGTTTGGCAACAACTTCGGTTGTCACAAAACGGGTTTCGCTACAACTTCGGTAGTGGTAAAACATGATTGGTAGCATCCTCGATTGTTGCAAAACGGGTCTGGAAACAACTTCGGTTGTTGCAAAATGAGTTTGGCAACAACTTTGGTTGTCGTAAAATTGGTTTGGTAACATCTTCGGTTGTCGCAAAACGAGTTTGGCCACAACATCGGTTGTCAAAAAATTGGTTTGGTAATAACTTCGGTTGTTTTGCAAAATAGGTTTGGCAACAACTTCGATTGTTGCAAAATGGGTTTGGTAATATCTTCGGTTGTCGCAAAACGGGTTTGACAACAACTTCGGTAGTCCAAAAATGGGTTTTGTAAAAACTTTGGTTCTCGCAAAATGGGTTTGGCAACAACTTCGGTACTCACAAAACGGGTTTGGCCACAACTTCGGTTGTCACCAAAAGGGTTTGGCAAGAACTTTGATTCTCGGGAATTGGGTTTGGAAACAACTTCTGTTGTCGCCAAATGGGATTGGCAACAACTTCGGTTGTCGCCAATCGGTTTTGACAACTACGTCGGTTGTCGTAAAACGGGTTCGGCAACAACTTCGGTTGTCAAAAAATGGGTTTGGGAACAATTTTGGTTCGCAAAATTGGCTTTTGCAACAACTTTAGTTGTCGTTAAACGGGTTTGGCAATAACATCAGTGATCGTAAAACTGGTTTTGCAATAACTTCGGTGATCGGAAAACGGGTTTGACAACAACTTCAGTGGTTATAAAACAGGTTCGGTAACATCTTCATGTGTCACAAAACAGGTTTGACAAAAATTTCGTTGACGCAAAATTGGTTTGACAACAACTTCGGTTGTTGCAAAAAGGGTTTGGCTACAACTTCGGTTGTTGAAAAATGGATTTGGCAATAACTTAGGTTGTTGCAAAATGGGTTTGGCAACAACTTCGGTTGTTACGAAATGGGTTTGGCAACAACTTCGGTTGTCTCAAAACAGGTTTACCAACAACTTCGGTTGTAGTAAAACGGGATAGGTAGCATATTCGATTGTCGCAAAACGGGTTTGGCAACAACTTTGCTTGTTGCAAAATGAGTTTGGCAACAACTTCGGTTGTCGCAAAATTGTCTTCGTAACATCTTCGATTGTCGTAAAACGAGTTTGGCCAAAACATCGGTTGTCGAAAAACGGGTTTGGTAATAACTTCGAGTGTTGCATAATGAGTTTGGCAACAACTTCGATTGTTGCCAAATGGGTTTGGTAACGTCTTCGGTTGTCGCAAAACGGGTTTGACAACAACTTCGGTTGTCGCAAAATGGTTTGACATCAACTTCGGTTGTTGAAAAATGGGTTTGCCAACAACTTCGGTAGTTGAAAAATGGGTTTGGCAACAACTTAGGTTGTTGTAAAATGGGTTTGGCAACAATTTTGTTTGTCACAAAACGGGTTCCGCAACAACATCGATAGTCACGAAACGGGTTTCACTACAACTTCGGTTGTTGCAAAATGGGTTTGGCAACAACTTCGGTTGTCGCATAACGGGTTTGGCAACAACTTTGGTTATCGCAAAATGGGTTTGGCAACATCTTCGGCTGTCGTAAAATGGGTTTGAAAACAACTTCGGTTGTCGTAAAATAGGTTTGAAAACAACTTCGATTGTCGTAAAATGGGCTTCGTTAAAACATCACCTGTCACAAAACAGGTTTTGTAACAACTTCGGTTGTCACCAAATGGGTTTGGCAACAACTTCGGTTGTCAAAAAAGGGGTTTCGCTACAACTTTGGTTGTCGTAAAATATGATTGGTAGCATCTTCGATTGTCGCAAAACAGATTTGGAAACAACTTCGGTTGTTGCAAAATGAGTTTGGAAACAACTTCGGTTGTCGTAAAATTGGTTTGGCAACATCTTCGGTTGTCGCAAAACGAGTTTGGCCACAACATCGGTTGTCGGAAAATGGGTTTGGTAATAACTTCGGTTGTTGCAAAATGAGTTTGGCAACAACTTCGATTGTTGCAAAACAGGTTTGCCAACAACTTCGGTTGTAGTAAAACAGGATTGGTAGCAACTTCGATTGTCACAAAACGGGTTTGGCAACAACTTCGCTTGTTGCAAAATGAGTTTGGCAATAACTTCGATTGTCGCAAAATTGGTTTGGTAACATCTTCGGTTGTCGCAAAACGAGTTTGGCCACAACATCAGTTGTCGAAAAATGGGTTCGGTAATAACTTCGAGTGTTGCATAATGGGTTTGGTAACGTCTTCGGTTGTCGCAAAACGGGTTTCACTACAACTTTGGTTGTCGCAAAATGGGTTTGGCAACAACTTCGGTTGTCGCATAACGAGTTTGGCAACAACTTCAGTTATCGCAAAATGCGTTTTGTAACTACTTCGGTTGTCGCAAATTGGGTTTGGCAACAACTTCGGTTGTCGTAAAATGGGTTTGAAAATATCTTTGGTTGCTGTAAAATGGGCTTCGTAAGAACATCACCTTTCACAAAACAGGTTTTGTAACAACTTCGGTTGTCACCAGATGGGTTTGGCAACAACTTCGTTGTCACAAAATGGGTTTCGCTACAACTTCAATTGTTGTAAAACATGATTGGTAGCATCCTCGATTGTTGCAAAACGGGTCTGGAAACAACTTCGGTTGTTGCAAAATGAGTTTGGCAACAACTTCGATTGTCGTAAAATTGGTTTGGTAACATCTTCGGTTGTCGCAAAATGAGTTTCGCCACAACATCAGTTGTCGGAAAATTGGTTTGGTAATAACTTCGGTTGTTGCAAAATGGGTTTGGCAACAACTTCGATTGTTGCAAAATGGGTTTGGTAATATCTTCGGTTGTCGCAAAACGGGTTTGACAACAACTTGGGTAGTCCAAAAATGGGTTTTGTAACAACATTGGTTCTCGTAAAATGGGTTTGGCAACAACTTCGGTAGTCGCAAAACGGGTTTGGGCACAACTTCGGTTGTCACCAAAAATGGTTTGGCAACAACTTTGATTCTCGGGAATTGGGTTTGGAAACAACTTCTGTTGTCGCCAAATGGGATTGGCAACAACTTCGGTTGTCGCCAAACAGTTTTAACAACTACGTCGGTTGTCGTAAAACGGGTTTGGCAACAACTTCGGTTGTCACAAAATGGGTTTGGCAACAATTTTGGTTCGCAAAATTGGCTTTTGCAATAACTTTAGTTGTCGTTAAACGGGTTTGGCAATAACTTCAGTGATCGTAAAACTGGTTTTGCAATAACTTCGGTGATCGGAAAACGGGTTTGACAACAACTTTGGTGGTTGTAAAACGGGTTCGGTAACATCTTCAGGTGTCACAAAACAGGTTTGGCAAAAATTTCATTGTCGCAAAATTGGTTTGACAACAACTTTGGTTGTTGCAAAAAGGGTTTGGCTACAACTTCGGTTGTTGAAAAATGGATTTGGCAATAACTTAGGTTGTTGCAAAATGGGTTTGGCAACAACTTCAGTTGTTACCAAATGGGTTTGGCAACAACTTCGGTTGTCTCAAAACAGGTTTACCAACAACTTCGGTTGTAGTAAAACGGGATAGGTAGCATCTTCGATTGTCGCAAAACGGGTTTGGCAACAACTTTGCTTGTTGCAAAATGAGTTTGGCAACAACTTCGGTTGTCGCAAAATTGTCTTCGTAACATCTTCGATTGTCGCAAAACGAGTTTGGCCAAAACATCGGTTGTCGAAAAACGGGTTTGGTAATAACTTCGAGTGTTGCATAATGAGTTTGGCAACAACTTCGATTGTTGCCAAAAGGGTTTGGAAACGTCTCCGGTTGTCGCAAAACGGGTTTGACAACAACTTCGGTTGTCGCAATATGGTTTGACAACAACTTCGGTTGTTGGAAAATGGGCTTGCCAACAACTTCGGTAGTTGAAAAATGGGTTTGGTAATAACTTCGGTTGTTGCAAAATGGGTTTGGCAACAACTTCGATTGTTGCAAAATGGGTTTGGTAATATCTTCGGTTGTCGCAAAACGGGTTTGACAACAACTTGGGTAGTCCAAAAATGGGTTTTGTAACAACATTGGTTCTCGTAAAATGGGTTTGGCAACAACTTCGGTAGTCGCAAAACGGGTTTGGGCACAACTTCGGTTGTCACCAAAAATGGTTTGGCAACAACTTTGATTCTCGGGAATTGGGTTTGGAAACAACTTCTGTTGTCGCCAAATGGGATTGGCAACAACTTCGGTTGTCGCCAAACAGTTTTAACAACTACGTCGGTTGTCGTAAAACGGGTTTGGCAACAACTTCGGTTGTCACAAAATGGGTTTGGCAACAATTTTGGTTCGCAAAATTGGCTTTTGCAATAACTTTAGTTGTCGTTAAACGGGTTTGGCAATAACTTCAGTGATCGTAAAACTGGTTTTGCAATAACTTCGGTGATCGGAAAACGGGTTTGACAACAACTTCGGTGGTTGTAAAACGGGTTCGGTAACATCTTCAGGTGTCACAAAACAGGTTTGGCAAAAATTTCATTGTCGCAAAATTGGTTTGACAACAACTTTGGTTGTTGCAAAAAGGGTTTGGCTACAACTTCGGTTGTTGAAAAATGGATTTGGCAATAACTTAGGTTGTTGCAAAATGGGTTTGGCAACAACTTCGGTTGTTACCAAATGGGTTTGGCAACAACTTCGGTTGTCTCAAAACAGGTTTACCAACAACTTCGGTTGTAGTAAAACGGGATAGGTAGCATCTTCGATTGTCGCAAAACGGGTTTGGCAACAACTTTGCTTGTTGCAAAATGAGTTTGGCAACAACTTCGGTTGTCGCAAAATTGTCTTCGTAACATCTTCGATTGTCGCAAAACGAGTTTGGCCAAAACATCGGTTGTCGAAAAACGGGTTTGGTAATAACTTCGAGTGTTGCATAATGAGTTTGGCAACAACTTCGATTGTTGCCAAAAGGGTTTGGAAACGTCTCCGGTTGTCGCAAAACGGGTTTGACAACAACTTCGGTTGTCGCAATATGATTTGACAACAACTTCGGTTGTTGGAAAATGGGCTTGCCAACAACTTCGGTAGTTGAAAAATGGGTTTGGCAACAACTTAGGTTGTTGTAAAATGGGTTTGGCAACAACTTAGGTTGTTGTAAAATGGGTTTGGCAACAATTTCGTTTGTCACAAAACGGGTTCCGCAACAACATTGATAGTCACGAAACGGGTTTCACTACAACTTCGGTTGTTGTAAAATGAGTTTGGTAACAACTTCGGTTGTCGCATAACGGGTTTGGCAACAACTTCGGTTATCACAAAATGGGTTTGGCAACATCTTCGGTTGTCATAAAATGGGTTTGAAAACAACTTCGATTGTCGTAAAATGGGCTTCGTAAAAACATCACCTGTCACAAAACAGGTTTTGTAACAACTTCGGTTGTCACCAATGGGTTCGGCAACAACTTCGGTTGTCCTAAAAGGGGTTTCGCTACAACTTTGGTTGTCGTAAAATATGATTGGTAGCATCTTCGATTGTCGCAAAACGGATTTGGAAACAACTTCGGTTGTTGCAAAATGAGTTTGGAAACAACTTCGGTTGTCGTAAAATTGGTTTGGTAACATCTTCGGTTGTCGCAAAACGAGTTTGGCCACAACATCGGTTGTCGGAAAATGGGTTTGGTAATAACTTCGGTTGTTGCAAAATGAGTTTGGCATCTTCGGTTGTCGTAAAACGGGTTTGGCAACAACTTCGGTGATCGCAAAATGGGTTTGGCAACAACTTAGGTGGTCGCAAAACGGGTTTGGCAACAACTTCGGTTGCTGCAAAACGGGTTTGGGAACAAATTCGATTGTCGGAAAATGGGTTTGGCAACAACTTCGTTTGTCGCTAAACGGGTTTGGCATCAACTTCGAATGTCGCACAAGGGGTTCTGCAACAACTTCGGTAGTCGCAAAAAAGGTTTGACAACAACTTCGGTTGTCACAAAACGGGTTTGGAAACAACTTTGGTTTCCTCAAAACGGGTAAGGCAACAACTCCGATTGTCGCAAAACGGGTTCGGCAACAAGTTCAGTACTAGCAAAATAGGTTTGGTAACAACTTCAGTTATCGCTAAAAGGGTTTGGCAACAAATTCGGTAGTCCAAAAATGGGTATGGCAACAACTTCGGTGGTCGCAAAACGGGTTTGGCAACAACTTCGGTGGTCGCAAAACGGGTTTGGAACCAACTTCGGTGGTTGCAAAACGGGTTTGGCAACAACTTCGGTAGTCGCTAAACGGGTTTGGCAACAACGTCGGTGGTCACAAAACGGGTTTGGCAACAACTTCGGTTGTTGCAAAATGGGTTTGTCAACAGCTTCGGTTGTCGTAAAACGGGCTTCGCAAAAACATCACTTGTCACAAAACAGGTTTTGTAAAAACTTCGGTTGTCACCAAATGGGTTTCGCAACAACTTCGGTTGTCCTAGAGCGGGTTTGGCAACAATTTTGGTTGTCATAAAACAGGATTGGTAGCTTCTTCGATTGTCGCAAAACGGGTTTTACAACAACGTTGGTTGTTACAAAATGTGTTTGGCAACAACTTTGGTTGTCGCAAAATTGGTTTGGTAACATCTTCGGTTGTTGCAAAACGAGTTTGGCAACAACATCGGTTGTCGGAAAACGGGTTTGGTAATAAGTTCGGTTGTCGTAAAACGGATTTGGCAACAACTTCGGTTGTCGCAAAACAGATTTGGCAACAACTTCGGTTGTTGCAAAATGAGTTTTGTAACAACTTTGATTATTGCAAAATGGGTTTCGTAACATCTACGGTTGTCGCAAAACGGGTATGGAAACAACTTCGGTTGTTGCAAAATGGGTTTAGCAACAACTTGGGTTGTTGAAAAATTTGTTTGGCAATAACTTTGGTTGTTACAAAATGGGTTTGACAACAACTTCGGTTGTCTGTTTGGCAACAACTTCGATTGTCGTAAAAGGGCTTCATAACAACATCAGTTGTCACAAAACAGGTTTTGTAACAACTATGGTTGTCACCAAATGGGTTTGGCAACAACTTCGGTTTTCGCAAAACGGGTTTGGTAACAACTTTTGTTGTCTCAAAACGGGTATGGTAACAACTCCGATTGTCGCAAAATGGCTTTGGCAAAAAGTTCAGTTGTAGCCTAACAGGTTTGTTAATAACTTCGATTATCGCAAAATGTGTTTGGCAACTAATTCGGTGGTCGAAAAACGGGTTTGGCAACAACTTCGGTGGTCGCAAAACGGGTTTTGCAACAACTTTGGTTGTCGTAAAACAGGTTTGGTAACATCTTCGATTGTCGCAAAACAAGTTTGGCAACAACTTCAGTTGGTTCAAAATGAGTTTGGAAACTACTTCGGTTGTCGCAAAATGGGATTGGTAACATCTTCAGTTGTCGCCTTGGTTGTCGCAAAATGGGTTTGGCAAAAACTTTGGCATACGCAAAACGGGTTTCAAAACAACTTTGGTTGTCGCAAAACTAGTTTGGCAACAACATCGGTAGTCGCAATACGGGTTTTTCCACAACTTCGGTTGTCGCGAAACTGGTTTGGTAACTCCAATTGTCGGCTATCGGGTTTGGCAACAACTTATGTTGTCGCCAAACGGGTTTGACAACAACGTCGGTTGTTGCAAAACGGGTTTGGCAACAACTTCGGTTCTCACAAAATGAGTTTGGCAACAATTTTGGTTCGCAAAATGGGTTTTTTCATCTACTTCAGTTGTCGTAAAACAGGTTTGGCAACAACTTCCGTGATCGTTAAACGGGTTTATCAACAACTTCGGTGGTCACAAAACGGGTTAGGCAACAACATTGATTGTCGCAAAACGGGTTTTGCAACAAATTCGGTGGTTTCAAAACGAGTTTACAACAACTTCGGTTGACGCAAAACGGGATAGGCAACATCTTCGGTTGTCGTAAAACGGGTTTGGTAAAACTTCGGTGATCGCAAAATGGGTTTGGCAACAACTTAGGTGGTCGCAATATGGGTTTGGCAACAACTTCGGTTGCTGCAAAACGGGTTTGGCAACAAATTCGATTGTCGGAAAATGGGTTTGGCAACAACTTCGTTTGTCGCTAAACGGGTTTGGCAACAACTTCGGTTGTCGCAAAAGGGGTTCTGCAACAACTTCGTGAGTCACAAAATAGGTTTGACAACAACTTTGGTTGTCTCAAAACGGGTATCGTAACTACTCCGATTGTCGCAAAACGGGTTTGGCAACAAGTTCAGTACTAGCTAAACAGGTTTGGTAACAAATTCAATTATCGCAAAATGGGTTTCGCTACAAATTCGGTGGTCGAAAAATGGGTTTGGCAACTTCGGTGGTCGCAAAACGGGTTTGGCAACAACTTCAGTGGTCGCGAAACGGGTTTGGCAACAACTTCGGCGGTTGCAAAACGGGTTTGGCAACAACTTCGGTAGTCGCAAAACGGGTTTGGCAACAACGTTTGTTGTCACAAACCAGGTTTGGCAACAACTTCGGTTGTTGCAAAATGGGTTTGTCAACAGCTTCGGTTGTCGTAAAACGGGCTTCGCAAAAACATCACTTGTCACAAAACAGGTTTTGTTAAAACTTCGGTTGTCACCAAATGGGTTTCGCAACAACTTCGGTTGTCCTAAAGCGGGTTCGGCAACAATTTTGGTTGTCATAAAACACGATTGGTAGCATCTTCGAATGTCGCAAAACGGGTTTTGCAACAACGTTGGTTGTTACAAAATGTGTTTGGAAACAACTTTGGTTGTCGCAAAATTGGTTTGGTTACGTCTTCAGTTGTTGCAAAACGAGTTTGGGCAACATCGGTTGTCAGAAAACGGGTTTGGTAATAAGTTCGGTTGTCGCAAAACGGATTTGGCAACAACTTGAGTTGTCGCAAAACGGGTTTGGCAACAACTTCGGTTGTTGGAAAATGAGTTTAGCAACAACTTTGATTGTTCCAAAATGGGTTTCGTAACATCTACGGTTGTCGCAAAACGGGTATGGCAACAACTTCGGTTGATGCAAAATGGGTTTGGCAACAACTTCGGTTGTTGAAAAATTTGTTTGGCAATAACTTTGGTTGTTACAAAATGGGTTTGGCAACAACTTCGGTTGTCTGTTTGGCAACAACTTCGATTGTCGCAAAAGGGCTTCGTAACAACATCAGTTGTCACAAACAGCTTTTGTAACCACTATGGTTGTCACCAAATGGGTTTGACAACAACTTCGGTTGTCGCAAAACGGGTTAGGCAACACCTTCGATAGTCGTAAAAAGGGTTTGGCAACAACTTTGGTTGTCGTAAAACAGGTTTGGTAACAACTTTGGTTGTCTCAAAACGGGTATGGTAACAACTCCGATTGTCGCAAAATGGCTTTGGCAAAAACTTCAATTGTAGCCTAACAGGTTTGGTAGTAACTTCGATTATCGCAAAATGTGTTTGGCAACAAATTTGGTGGTCTAAAAACGGGTTTGGCAACAACTTTGGTGGTCGCAAAACGGGTTTTGCAACAACTTTGGAAGTCGTAAAAAAGGTTTGGTAACATCTTCGATTGTCGCAAAACATGTTTGGCAACAACTTCAGTTGTTGCAAAATGAGTTTGGAAACTACTTCGGTTGTCGCAAAATGGGATTGGTAACATCTTCGGTTGTCGCCTTGGTTGTCGCAAAATGGGTTTGGCAAAAACTTTGGCATACGCAAAACGGGTTTCGAAACAACTTTGGTAGTTCCAAAATGGCTTTGGCAACAAAATCGGTAGTCGCATTACGGGTTTTCAAAACTTCGGTTGTCGCCAAACTGGTTTGGCAACTCCTTCAATTGTCGGCTATCGGGTTTGGCAACAACTTATTTTGTCGCCAAACGGGTTTGACAACAACGCCGGTTGTCGCGAAAAAGGGGTTTGCGACAACTTCAGTTGACACAAAATGAGTTTGGCAACAATTTTGGTTCGCAAAATGGGTCTTTTCAACTACTTCGGTTGTCATAAAACAGGTTTGGCAACAACTTCGGTGATCGCAAAAACGGATTTATCAACAACTTCAGTGGTCACAAAACGGGTTAGGCAACAACCGGTTCCCACAAAATGGGTTTGGCAACAAATTCGCTGGTCAAAAATAGGTTTGGCAACATCGTCGAAGGTCAAAAAACGGGTTTTGCAACAAATTCGGTGGTTGCAAAACGAGTTTGGCAACAACTTCGGTTGACGCAAAACGGGTTTGGCAGCATCTTCGATTGTCGTAAAACGGGTTTGGCAACAACTTCGGTGATCATAAAATGGGTTTGGCAACAACTTAGGTGGTCGCAAAACGGGTTTGGCAACAACTTCGGTTGCTGCAAAACGGGTTTGGCAACAAATTCGATTGTCGGAAAATGGGTTTGGCAACAACTTTATTGTCGCTAAACGGGTTTGGCAACAACTTCGGTTGTCGCACAAGGGGTTATGCAACAACTTCGGTAGTCGCAAAAAAGGTTTGACAACAACTTCGGTTGTCACAAAACGGGTTTGGAAACAACTTTGGTTGTCTCAAAACGGGTATGGTAACAACTCCGGTTGTCGCAAAATGGGTTTGGCAACAAGTTCACAACTAGCTAAATAGGTTTGGTAACAACTTCAGTTATCGTAAAATGGGTTTGGCTACAAATTCGGTGGTCGAAAAACGGGTTTGGCAACCACTTCGGTGGTCGTAAAACGGGTTTGGCAACAACTTCGGTGCTCGCAAAACGGGTTTGGCAACAACTTCGGTGCTCGCAAAACGGGTTTGGCAACAACTTCAGTAGTCGCAAAACGGGTTTGGCAACAACGTCGGTTGTCACAAAACGGGTTTGGCAACAACTTCGGTTGTTGCAAAATGGGTTTGCAAACAGCTACGGTTGTCGTAAAACGGGCTTCGCATAAACATCACTTGTCACAAAACAGGTTTTGTAAAAACTTCGGTTGTCACCAAATGGCTTTCGCAAGAACTTCGGTTGTCCTAAAGCGGGTTTGTCAACATTTTTGGTTGTCATAAAACAGGATTGGTAGCATCTTCGATTGTCGCAAAACGGGTTTTGCAACAACGTTGGTTGTTACAAAATGTGTTTGGCAACAACTTTGGTTGTCGCAAAATTGGTTTGGTAACATCTTCGGTTGTTGCAAAACGAGTTTGGCAACAACATCGGTTGTCAAAAAACGGGTTTGGTAATAAGTTCGGTTGTCGCAAAACGGATTTGGCAACAACTTCGGTTGTCGCAAAACGGGTTTGGAATCAACTTCGGTTGATGCAAAAAGAGTTTAGTAACAACTTTGATTGTTGCAAAATGGGTTTCGTAACATCTATGGTTGTCGCAAAACGGGTATGGCAACAACTTCGGTTGTTGCAAAATGGGTTTGGCAAGAACTTGGGTTGTTGAAAAATTTGTTTCGCAATAACTTTGGTTGTTACAAAATGGGTTTGGCAACAACTTCGGTTGTCTGTTTGGCAACAACTTCGATTGTCGTAAAAGGGTTTCGTAACAACAACAGTTGTCACAAAACGGGTTTTGCAACAACTTTCGTTGTCGTAAAACAGGTTTGGTAACAACTTCGATTGTCGCAAAACAAGTTTGGCAACAACTTCAGTTCTTGCAAAATGAGTTTGGAAACTACTTCGGTTGTCGCAAAATGGGATTGGTAACATCTTCGGTTGTCGCCTTGGTTGTCGTAAAATGGGTTTGGCAAAAACTTTGGCATACGCAAAACGGGTTTCGAAACAACTTTGGTAGTCACAAAACGGGTTTGGCAACAACATCGGTAATCGCAATTCAGGTTTTTCCAAAACTTCGGTTGTCGCCAAACTGGTTTGGCAACTCCTTCAATTGTCGGCTATCGGGTTTGGAAACAACTTATTTTGTCGCCAAACGGGTTTGACAACAACGTCGGTTGTCGCAAAACGGGTTTGGCGACAACTTCGGTTGTCACAAAATGAGTTTGGCAACAATTTTGGTTCGCAAAATGGGTTTTTTCAACTACTTCGGTTGTCAAAAACAGGTTTGGCAACAACTTCGGTGATCGTAAAACGGGTTTATCAACAACTTCAGTGGTCACAAAACGGGTTAGGCAACAACTTCCGTTCCCGCAAAATGGGTTTGGCAACAAATTCGCTGGTCAAAAAATAGGTTTGCCAACAACTTCGGAGGTCAAAAAATGGGTTTTGCAACAAATTCGGTGGTTGCAAAACGAGTTTGGCAACAACTTTGGTTGAGGCAAAACGGGTTTGGCAACATCTTCGGTTGTCGTAAAACGGGTTTGGCAACAACTTCGATCATCGTAAAATGGGTTTGGCAACAACTTAGGTGGTCGGAAAACAGGTTTGGCAACAACTTCGGTTGCTGCAAAACGGGTTTGGCAACAAATTCGATTGTCGGAAAATGGGTTTGGCAACAACTTCGTTTGTCGCTAAACGGGTTTGGCAACAACTTCGGTGGTCGCAAAACGGGTTTGGAACCAACTTCAATGGTCGCAAAACGGGTTTGGCAACAACTTCGGTAGTCGCTAAACGGGTTTGGCAACAACGTCGGTTGTCACAAAACGGGTTTGGCAACAACTTCGGTTGTTGCAAAATGGGTTTGGCAAACAGCTTCGGTTGTCGTCGTAAAATGGGCTTTGCAAAAACATCACTTGTCACGAAACAGGTTTTGTAAAAACTTCGGTTGTCACCAAATGGGTTTCGCAACAACTTCGGTTGTCCTAAAGCTGTTTTGGCAACAACTTTGGTTGTCATAAAATAGGATTGGTAGCATCTTCGATTATCGCAAAACCGGTTTGGCAACAACGTTGGTTGTTACAAAATGTGTTTGGCAACAACTTTGGATGTCGTAAAATTGGTTTGGTAACATCTTCGGTTGTTGCAAAACGAGTTTGGCAACAACATCGGTTGTCAGAAAACGGGTTTGGTAATAAGTTCGGTTGTCGCAAAACGGATTTGGCAACAACTTCGGTTGTCGCAAAACGGGTTTGGCAACAACTTCGGTTGTTGCAAAATGAGTTCAGTAACAACTTTCATTGTTGCAAATTGGGTTTCGTAACATCTACGGTTGTCGCAAAACGGGTATGGCAACAACTTCGGTTATTGCAAAATCGGTTTGGCAACAACTTCAGTTGTTGAAAAATTTGTTTGGCAATAACTTTGGTTGTTACAAAATGGGTTTGGCAACAACTTCGGTTGTCTGTTTGGCAACAACTTCGATTGTCGTAAAAGGGCTTCGTAACAACATCAGTTGTCACAAAACAGGTTTTGTAACAACTATGGTTGTCCCCATATGGGTTTGGAAACAACTTCGGTTGTCGCAAAACGGGTTTGGCAACACCTTCGATAGTCGTAAAAAGGGTTTTGGCAACAACTTTGGTTGTCGCAAAACGGGTTTGGTAACAACTTTGGTTGTCTCAAAACGGGTAGGGTAACAACTCCGATTGTCGCAAAATGGCTTTGGCAAAAAGTTCAATTGTAGCCTAACAGTTTTGGTAATAACTTCGATTATCGCAAAATGTGTTTGGCAACAAATTCGGTGGTCTAAAAACGGGTTTGGCAACAACTTCAGTGGTCGCAAAACGGGTTTTGCAACAACTTTGGTTGTCGTAAAACAGGTTTGGTAACATCTTCGATTGTCGCAAAACAAGTTTGGCAACAACTTCCGTTGTTGCAAAATGAGTTTGGAAACTACTTCGGTTGTCTCAAAATGGGATTGGTAACATCTTCGGTTGTCGCCTTGGTTGTCGCAAAATGGGTTTGGCAAAAACATTGGCATATGCAAAACGGGTTTCGAATCAACTTTGGTAGTCGCAAAACGGGTTTGGCAACAACATCGGTAGTCGCAATAAGGGTTTTTCCACAACTTCGGTTGTCGCCAAACTGGTCTGGCAACTCCTTCAATTGTCGGCTATCGGGTTTGGAAACAACTTATTTTGTCGCCAAACGGGTTTGACAACAACGTCGGTTGTCGCAAAACGGGTTTGGCAACAACTTCGGTTGTCACAAAATGAGTTTGGCAACAATTTAGGTTCGCAAAACGGCTTTTTTCAACTACTTCGATTGTCGTAAAGCAGGTTTGGCAACAACTTCGGTGATCGCAAAACGGGTTTATCAACAACTTCTGTGGTAAAAAAACGGGTTAGGCAACAACTTCGGTTCCCGCAAAATGGGTTTGGCAACAAATTCACAGGTCAAAAAATAGGTTTGGCAACAACTTCGGTGGTAAAAAAATGGGTTTTGCAACAAATTCGGTGGTTGCAAAACGAGTTTGGCAACAACTTCGGTGATCGTAAAATGAGTTTGGCAAAAACTTAGGTGGTCGCAAAACGGGTTTGGCAACAACTTCGGTTGCTGCAAAACGGGTTTGGCAACAAATTCGATTGTAGGAAAATGGGTTTGGCAACAACTTCGTTTGTCGCTAAACTGGTTTGGCAACACCTTCGGTTGTCGCACAAGGGGTTCTGCAACAACTTCGGTAGTCGCAAAAAGGGTTTGACAACAACTTCGGTTGTCACAAAACGGGTTTGGAAACTACTTTGGTTGTCTCAAAACGGGTATGGTAACAACTCCGATTGTCGCAAAACGGGTTTGGCAACAAGTTCAGTACTAGCTAAACAGGTTTGGTAACAACTTCCGTTTTCGCAAAACGGGTTTGGCTACAAATTCGGTGGTCGAAAAAACGGGTTTGGCAACCACTTCGGTGGTCGTAAAACGGGTTTGGCAACAACTTCGGTGCTCGCAAAACGGGTTTGGCAACAACTTCGGTGCTCGCAAAACGGGTTTGGCAACAACTTTGGTAGTCGCAAAATGTGTTTGGGAACAACGTCGGTTGTCACAAAACGGGTTTGGCAACAACTTCGGTTGTTGCAAAATGGGTTTGTCAACAACTTCGGGATTCGTAAAACGGGCTTCACAAAAACATCACCTGTCACAAAACAGGTTTTGTAAAAACTTCGGTTGTCACCAAATGGGTTTTGCAACACTTCGGTTGTCCTAAAGCGGGTTTGGCAACAATTTTGGTTGTCATAAAACAGGATTGGTAGCATCTTCGATTGTCCCAAATCGGGTTTTGCAACAACGTTGGTTGTTACAAAATGTGTTTGGCAAAAACTTGGGTTGTCGCAAAATTGGTTTGGTAACATCTTCGTTGTTGCAAAACGAGTTTGGCAACAACATCGATTGTCAAAAAATGGGTTTTGTAATAAGTGCGGTTGTCGCAAAACGGATTTGGCAACAACTTCGGTTGCCGCAAAACGAGTTTGGCAACAACTTCGGTTGTAGCAAAATGAGTTTAGTAACAACTTTGATTGTTGCACAATGGGTTTCGTAAAATCTTCGGTTGTCGCAAAACAGGTATGGTAACAACTTCGGTTGTTGCAAAATGGGTTTGGCAACAACTTCGGTTGTTGAAAAATTTGTTTGGCAATAACTTTGGTTTTTACAAAATGGGTTTGGTAACAACTTCGGTTGTCTGTTTGGCAACAACTTCGATTGTCGTAAAAGGGCTTCGTAACAACATCAGTTGTCACAAAACAGGTTTTGTAAGAACTATGGTTGTCACCGAATGGGTTTGGCAACAACTTCGGTTGTCGTAAAACGGGTTTGGCAACACCTTCGGTAGTCGTAAAAAGGGTTTTGGCAACAACTTTGGTGGTCGTAAAACGGGTTTGGTAACAACTTTGGTTGTCTCAAAACGGGTGTGGTAACAACTCCGATTGTCGCAAAATGGCTTTGGCAAAAAGTTCAATTGTAGCCTAACAGGTTTGGTAATAACTTCGATTATCGCAAAATGTGTTTGGCAACAAATTCGGTGGTCTAAAAACGGGTTTGGCAACAACCGGTGTGGTCGCGAAAGCGGGTTTTGCAACAACTTTGGTTGTCGTAAAACAGGTTTGGTAACATCTTCGATTGTCGCAAAACAAGTTTAGCAACAACTTTTGTTGTTGCAAAATGAGTTTGGAAACTACTTCGGTTGTCTCAAAATGGGATTGGTAACATCTTCGGTTGTCGCCTTGGTTGTCGCAAAATGGGTTTGGCAAAAACATTGGCATATGCAAAACGGGTTTCGAAACAACTTTGGTAGTCGCAAAACGGGTTTGGCAACAACATCGGTAGTCGCAATACGGGTTTTTCCAAAACTTCGGTTGTCGCCAAACTGGTTTGGCAACTCCTTCAATTGTCGGCTATCGGGCTTGGAAACAACTTATTTTGTCGCCAAACGGGTTTGACAACATCGTCGGTTGTCGCAAAACGGGTTTGGCAACAACTTCGGTTGTCACAAAATGAGATTGGCAACAAATTTGGTTCGCAAAATGGGTTTTTTCAACTACTTCGGTTGTCGTAAAACAGGTTTGGCAACAACTTCGGTGATCGCAAAACGGGTTTATCAACAACTTCAGTGGTCAAAAAACGGGTTAGGCAACAACTTCGGTTCCAGCAAAAAGGGTTTGGCAACAAATTCGCTGGTCAAAAAATAGGTTTGGCAACAACTTCGGTGGTCAAAAAATGAGTTTTGCAACAAATTCGGTGGTTGCAAAACGAGTTTGGCAACAACTTCGGTTGACGCTAAACGGGTTTGGCAACATCTTCGGTTGTCATAAAACGGGTTTGGCAACAACTTCGGTGATCGTAAAATGAGTTAGGCAACAACTTAGGTGGTCGCAAAACGGGTTTGGCAACAACTTCGGGTGCAGCAAAACGGGTTTGACAACAAATTCGATTGTCGGAAAATGGGTTGGCAACAACTTCGTTTGTCGCTAAACGGGTTTGGCAACACCTTCGGTTTTCGCACAAGGGGTTCTGCAAGAACTTCGGTAGTCGCACAAAGGGTTTGACAACAACTTCGGTTGTCACAAAACGGGTTTGGAAACAACTTTGGTTGTCTCAAAACGGGTATGGTAACAACTCCGATTGTCGCAAAACGGCTTTGGCAAAGAGTTCAGTTGTAGCCTAACAGGTTTGGTAATAACTTCGATTATCGCAAAATGTGTTTGGCAACAAATTCGGTGGTCGAAAAACGGGTTTGGCAACAACTTCGGTGGTCGCAAAACGAGTTTTGCAACAACTTTGGTGGTCACAAAAAGGGTTTGGCAACTACTTTGATTGTCGCAAAATGGGTTTGGTAACATCTTCTGTTGCCGCAAATCCGGTTTAGCAGCAACTTTGATTGTTGTAAAATGGGTTTGCCAACAACTTCGGTTGTTTAAAAATGCATTTGGTAATAACTTAGGTTGCTGCAAAAAGGGCTTGGCAACAACTTCGGTTGTCTGTTTGGCAAAAACTTCGGTTGTCGTAAAAGGGCTTCGCAACAACATCAATTGTCTCAAAGCAGGTTTGTAAAAACTATGGTGGTCTCCAAATGGGTTTGGCAACGACTTCGATTGTCGTAAAATTTGTTTGGCAACAAATTCGGTGGTCGAAAAACGGGTTTGGCAACAACTTCAGTGGTCGCAAAACGGGTTTTGCAACAACTTCGGTTGTCGTACTACAGGTTTTAGAACATCTTCGGTTCTCGCAAAACGGGTTTGGCAACAACTTTGGTTGTTGTAAAATAAGTTTGGAATCTACTTCGGTTGTCGCAAAATGGGATTGGTAACATCTTCGGTTGTCGGAAAACGGGTTTGGCAAAAACTTTGGTGCATGCAAAACGGGTTTGGAAACATCTTTGGTTGTCGGAATACGGGTTTGGCAACAACATCGGTAGTCGCAAAACGGGTTTGGTCACAACTTCTGTTGTCCCTAAACTGGTTAGGCAACACCTTCAATTGTCGGCAATCGGGTTTGGCAACAACTTAAGGTGTCCCCAAACAGGTTTGACAACAACGTCGGTTGTCGCAAAACGGGTTTGGCAACAACGTCGGTTGTCACAAAATGAGTTTGGCAACAATTTCGGTTCGCAAAATGGGTTTTTTCAACAACTTCGGTTGTCGTAAAACGGGTTTGGGAACAACTTTGGTGATCGCAAAATGGGTTAGGCAACAACTTTGGTTGTCGCAAAACGGGTATGGTAACAACTCCGATTGTCGCAAAATGGCTTTGGCAAAAAAAGTTCATTGTAGCCTAACAGGTTTGGTAATAACTTCGATTATCGCAAAATGTGTTTGGCAACAAATTCGGTGGTCTAAAAAACGGGTTTGGCAACAACTTCGGGTCGCGAAAAGCGGGTTTTGCAACAACTTTGGTTGTCGTAAAACAGGTTTGGTAACATCTTCGATTGTCGCAAAAACAAGTTTAGCAACAACTTCTGTTGTAGCAAAATGAGTTTGGAAACTACTTCGGTTGTCTCAAAATGGGATTGGTAACATCTTCGGTTGTCGCCTTGGTTGTCGCAAAATGGGTTTGGCAAAAACATTGGCATATGCAAAACGGGTTTCGAAACAACTTTGGTAGTCGCGAAAAAGCGGGTTTGGCAACAACATCGGTAGTCGCAATACGGGTTTTCCAAAACCGGTTGTCGCCAAACTGGTTTGGCAACTCCTTCAATTGTCGGCTATCGGGTTTGGAAACAACTTATTTTGTCGCCAAACGGGTTTGACAACATCGCCGGGTTGTCGCAAAAACGGGTTTGGCAACAACTTCGGTTGTCACAAAATGAGATTGGCAACAAATTTGGTTCGCAAAATGGGTTTTTTCAACTTCTTCGGGTGTCGTAAAAGAGGTTTGGCAACAAATTCGGTGATCGCAAAAACGGTTTATCAACAACTTCAGTGGTCAAAAACGGGTTAGGCAACAACTTCGGTTCCCGCAAAATGGGTTTGGCAACAAATTCGCTGGTCAAAAAATAGGTTTGGCAACAACTTCGGTGGTCAAAAACGAGTTTTGCAACAAATTCGGTGGTTGCAAAACGAGTTTGGCAACAACTTCGGTTGACGCAAAACGGGTTTGGCAACATCTTCGGTTGTCATAAAACGGGTTTGGCAACAACTTCGGTGATCGTAAAATGAGTTAGGCAACAACTTAGGTGGTCGCAAAACGGGTTTGGCAACAACTTCGGTTGCTGCAAAACGGGTTTGACAACAAATTCGATTGTCGGAAAATGGGTTTGGCAACAACTTCGTTTGTCGCTAAACGGGTTTGGCAACACCTTCGGTTGTCGCACAAGGGGTTCTGCAACAACTTCGGTAGTCGCACAAAGGGTTTGACAACAACTTCGGTTGCCACAAAACGGGTTTGGAAACAACTTTGGTTGTCTCAAAACGGGTATGGTAACAACTCCGATTGTCGCAAAATGGCTTTGGCAAAAACTTCAATTGTAGCCTAACAGGTTTGGTAGTAACTTCGATTATCGCAAAATGTGTTTGGCAACAAATTTGGTGGTCTAAAAACGGGTTTGGCAACAACTTTGGTGGTCGCAAAACGGGTTTTGCAACAACTTTGGAAGTCGTAAAAAAGGTTTGGTAACATCTTCGATTGTCGCAAAACATGTTTGGCAACAACTTCAGTTGTTGCAAAATGAGTTTGGAAACTACTTCGGTTGTCGCAAAATGGGATTGGTAACATCTTCGGTTGTCGCCTTGGTTGTCGCAAAATGGGTTTGGCAAAAACTTTGGCATACGCAAAACGGGTTTCGAAACAACTTTGGTAGTTCCAAAATGGCTTTGGCAACAAAATCGGTAGTCGCATTACGGGTTTTTCCAAAACTTCGGTTGTCGCCAAACTGGTTTGGCAACTCCTTCAATTGTCGGCTATCGGGTTTGGCAACAACTTATTTTGTCGCCAAACGGGTTTGACAACAACGTCGGTTGTCGCAAAACGGGTTTGGCGACAACTTCAGTTGACACAAAATGAGTTTGGCAACAATTTTGGTTCGCAAAATGGGTCTTTTCAACTACTTCGGTTGTCATAAAACAGGTTTGGCAACAACTTCGGTGATCGCAAAACGGGTTTATCAACAACTTCAGTGGTCACAAAATGGGTTAGGCAACAACTTCGGTTCCCACAAAATGGGTTTGGCAACAAATTCGCTGGTCAAAAAATAGGTTTGGCAACATCGTCGAAGGTCAAAAAACGGGTTTTGCAACAAATTCGGTGGTTGCAAAACGAGTTTGGCAACAACTTCGGTTGACGCAAAACGGGTTTGGCAGCATCTTCGATTGTCGTAAAACGGGTTTGGCAACAACTTCGGTGATCATAAAATGGGTTTGGCAACAACTTAGGTGGTCGCAAAACGGGTTTGGCAACAACTTCGGTTGCTGCAAAACGGGTTTGGCAACAAATTCGATTGTCGGAAAATGGGTTTGGCAACAACTTCGTTTGTCGCTAAACGGGTTTGGCAACAACTTCGGTTGTCGCACTAGGGGTTATGCAACAACTTCGGTAGTCGTAAAAAAGGTTTGACAACAACTTCGGTTGTCACAAAACGGGTTTGGAAACAACTTTGGTTGTCTCAAAACGGGTATGGTAACAACTCCGGTTGTCGCAAAATAGGTTTGGCAACAAGTTCACAACTAGCTAAATAGGTTTGGTAACAACTTCAGTTATCGTAAAATGGGTTTGGCTACAAATTCGGTTGTCGAAAAAAACGGGTTTGGCAACCACTTCGGTGGTCGTGAAAACGGGTTTGGCAACAACTTCGGTTGCTCGCGAAAAATGGGTTTGGCAACAACTTCGGTGCTTTCGAAAAATGGGTTTGGCAACAACTTCAGTAGTCGCAAAACGGGTTTGGCAACAACGTCGGTTGTCACAAAACGGGTTTGGCAACAACTTCGGTTGTTGCAAAATGGGTTTGCAAACAGCTTCGGTTGTCGTAAAAAGCGGGCTTCGCATCAAACATCACTTGTCACAAAACAGGTTTTGTAAAAACTTCGGTTGTCACCAAATGGCTTTCGCAAGAACTTCGGTTGTCCTAAAGCGGGTTTGTCAACAATTTTGGTTGTCATAAAACAGGATTGGTAGCATCTTCGATTGTCGCAAAACGGGTTTTGCAACAACGTTGGTTGTTACAAAATGTGTTTGGCAACAACTTTGGTTGTCGCAAAATTGGTTTGGTAACATCTTCGGTTGTTGCAAAACGAGTTTGGCAACAACATCGGTTGTCAAAAAACGGGTTTGGTAATAAGTTCGGTTGTCGCAAAACGGATTTGGCAACAACTTCGGTTGTCGCAAAACGGGTTTGGAATCAACTTCGGTTGATGCAAAAAGAGTTTAGTAACAACTTTGATTGTTGCAAAATGGGTTTCGTAACATCTATGGTTGTCGCAAAAGCAGGGTTTGGCAACAACTTCGGTTGTTGCAAAATGGGTTTGGCAAGAACTTGGGTTGTTGAAAAATTTGTTTCGGCAATAACTTTGGTTGTTACAAAATGGGTTTGGCAACAACTTCGGGTTGTCTGTTTGGCAACAACTTCGATTGTCGTAAAAGGGTTTCAGCAACAACAACAGTTGTCACAAAAACGGGTTTTGCAACAACTTTTCGTTGTCGTAAAAACAGGTTTGGTAACATCTTCGATTGTCGCAAAACAAGTTTGGCAACAACTTCAGTTCTTGGAAAATGAGTTTGGAAACTACTTCGGTTGTCGCAAAATGGGATTGGTAACTTCTTCGGTTGTCGCCTTGGTTGTCGTAAAATGGGTTTGGCAAAAACTTTGGCATACGCAAAACGGGTTTCGAAACAACTTTGGTAGTCACAAAACGGGTTTGGCAACAACATCGGTAATCGCAATACAGGTTTTTCCAAAACTTCTTTTGTCGCCAAACTGGTTTGGCAACTCCTTCAATTGTCGGCTATCGGGTTTGGAAACAACTTATTTTGTCGCCAAACGGGTTTGACAACAACGTCGGTTGTCGCAAAACGGGTTTGGCGAACAACTTCGGTTGTCACAAAATGAGTTTGGCAACAATTTTGGTTCGCAAAATGGGTTTTTTCAACTACTTCGGTTGTCAAAAACAGGTTTGGCAACAACTTCGGTGATCGTAAAACGGGTTTATCAACAACTTCAGTGGTCACAAAACGGGTTAGGCAACAACTTCCGTTCCCGCAAAATGGGTTTGGCAACAAATTCGCTGGTCAAAAAATAGGTTTGCCAACAACTTCGGAGGTCAAAAAATGGGTTTTGCAACAAATTCGGTGGTTGCAAAACGAGTTTGGCAACAACTTTGGTTGAGGCAAAACGGGTTTGGCAACATCTTCGGTTGTCGTAAAACGGGTTTGGCAACAACTTCGATCATCGTAAAATGGGTTTGGCAACAACTTAGGTGGTCGGAAAACAGGTTTGGCAACAACTTCGGTTGCTGCAAAACGGGTTTGGCAACAAATTCGATTGTCGGAAAATGGGTTTGGCAACAACTTCGTTTGTCGCTAAACGGGTTTGGCAACAACTTCGGTGGTCGCAAAACGGGTTTGGAACCAACTTCAATGGTCGCAAAACGGGTTTGGCAACAACTTCGGTAGTCGCTAAACGGGTTTGGCAACAACGTCGGTTGTCACAAAACGGGTTTGGCAACAACTTCGGTTGTTGCAAAATGGGTTTGTCAACAGCTTCGGTTGTCGTAAAATGGGCTTCGCAAAAACATCACTTGTCACGAAACAGGTTTTGTAAAAACTTCGGTTGTCACCAAATGGGTTTCGCAACAACTTCGGTTGTCCTAAAGCGGTTTTGGCAACAACTTTGGTTGTCATAAAATAGGATTGGTAGCATCTTCGATTATCGCAAAACCGGTTTGGCAACAACGTTGGTTGTTACAAAATGTGTTTGGCAACAACTTTGGATGTCGTAAAATTGGTTTGGTAACATCTTCGGTTGTTGCAAAACGAGTTTGGCAACAACATCGGCTGTCAGAAAACGGGTTTGGTAATAAGTTCGGTTGTCGCAAAACGGATTTGGCAACAACTTCGGTTGTCGCAAAACGGGTTTGGCAACAACTTCGGTTGTTGCAAAATGAGTTCAGTAACAACTTTCATTGTTGCAAATTGGGTTTCGTAACATCTACGGTTGTCGCAAAACGGGTATGGCAACAACTTCGGTTATTGCAAAATCGGTTTTGGCAACAACTTCAGTTGTTGAAAAATTTGTTTGGCAATAACTTAGGTTGTTGCAAAATGGGTTTGGCAACAACTTCGGTTGTCTGTTTGGCAACAACTTCGGTTGTCGTAAAAGGGTTTCGCAACAACATCAGTTGTCACAAAACAGGTTTTGTAACAACTACGGTTGTCCCCATATGGGTTTGGCAACAACTTCGGTTGTCGCAAAACGGGTTTGGCAACAACTTCGATAGTCGTCGTAAAGGGTTTTGGCAACAACTTTGGTTGTCGCGAAAACGGGTTTGGTAACAACTTTGGTTGTCTCAAAACGGGTTTGGTAACAACTCCGTTTGTCGCAAAATGGCTTTGGCAAAAAGTTCAATTGTAGCCTAAATTTTTTGGTAATAACTTCGATTATCGCAAAATGTGTTTGGCAACAAATTCGGTGGTCTAAAAAACGGGTTTGGCAACAACTTCAGTGGTCGCGAAAAAACGGGTTTTGCAACAACTTTGGTTGTCGTAAAACAGGTTTGGTAACATCTTCGATTGTCGTCGAAAAACAGTTTGGCAACAACTTCCGTTGTTGCAAAATGAGTTTGGAAACTACTTCGGTTGTCTCAAAATGGGATTGGTAACATCTTCGGTTGTCGTTGTCGGTTTGGTTGTCGCAAAATGGGTTTGGCAAAAAACATTGGCATATGCAAAACGGGTTTGAATCAACTTTGGTAGTCGCAAAACGGGTTTGGCAACAACATCGGTAGTCGCAATAAGGGTTTTTCCACAACTTCGGTTGTCGCCAAACTGGTCTGGCAACTCCTTCAATTGTCGGCTATCGGGTTTGGAAACAACTTATTTTGTCGCCAAACGGGTTTGACAACAACGTCGGTTGTCGCAAAACGGGTTTGGCAACAACTTCGGTTGTCACAAAATGAGTTTGGCAACAATTTAGGTTCGCAAAACGGCTTTTTTCAACTACTTCGATTGTCGTAAAGCAGGTTTGGCAACAACTTCGGTGATCGCAAAACGGGTTTATCAACAACTTCTGTGGTAAAAAAACGGGTTAGGCAACAACTTCGGTTCCCGCAAAATGGGTTTGGCAACAAATTCACAGGTCAAAAAATAGGTTGGGCAACAACTTCGGTGGTAAAAAATGGGTTTTGCAACAAATTCGGTGGTTGCAAAACGAGTTTGGCAACAACTTCGGTGATCGTAAAATGAGTTTGGCAAAAACTTAGGTGGTCGCAAAACGGGTTTGGCAACAACTTCGGTTGCTGCAAAACGGGTTTGGCAACAAATTCGATTGTAGGAAAATGGGTTTGGCAACAACTTCGTTTGTCGCTAAACTGGTTTGGCAACACCTTCGGTTGTCGCACAAGGGGTTCTGCAACAACTTCGGTAGTCGCAAAAAGGGTTTGACAACAACTTCGGTTGTCACAAAACGGGTTTGGAAACTACTTTGGTTGTCTCAAAACGGGTATGGTAACAACTCCGATTGTCGCGAAAACGGGTTTGGCAACAAGTTCAGTTGTCACTAAAAACAGGTTTGGTAACAACTTCCGTTTTTCGCAAAAACGGGTTTGGCTACAAATTCGGTGGTCGGTTTGGCAAAACGGGTTTGGCAACCACTTCGGTGGTCGTTAAAAAAACGGGTTTGGCAACAACTTCGTGCTTTCGCAAAAACGGGTTTGGCAACAACTTCGTGCTCGCGAAAAACGGGTTTGGCAACAACTTCAGTAGTCGCAAAACGGGTTTGGCAACAACGCCGGTTGTCACAAAACGGGTTTGGCAACAACTTCGGTTGTTGCAAAATGGGTTTGCAAACAGCTTCGGTTGTCGTTGAAAATCGGGCTTGGCAAAACATCACTTGTCACAAAACAGGTTTTGTAAAACTTCGGTTGTCACCAAATGGCTTTGGCAAGAACTTCGGTTGTCCTAAAAGCGGGTTTGTCAACAATTTTGGTTGTCATAAAACAGGATTGGTAGCATCTTCGATTGTCGCAAAAAGGGTTTTGCAACAACGTTAGTTGTTACAAAATGTGTTTGGCAACAACTTTGGTTGTCGCAAAAATGGTTTGGTAACATCTTGTCGGTTGTTGCAAAAAATGAGTTTGGCAACAACATCGGTTGTCAAAAACGGGTTTGGTAATAAGTTCGGTTGTCGCAAAAACGGATTTGGCAACAACTTCGGTTGTCGCAAAACGGGTTTGGAATCAACTTCGGTTGATGCAAAAAGAGTTTAGTAACAACTTTGATTGTTGCAAAATGGGTTTCGTAACATCTATGGTTGTCGCAAAACGGGTATGGCAACAACTTCGGTTGTTGCAAAATGGGTTTGGCAAGAACTTGGGTTGTTGAAAAATTTGTTTCGCAATAACTTTGGTTGTTACAAAATGGGTTTGGCAACAACTTCGGTTGTCTGTTTGGCAACAACTTCGATTGTCGTAAAAGGGTTTCGTAACAACAACAGTTGTCACAAAACGGGTTTTGCAACAACTTTCGTTGTCGTAAAACAGGTTTGGTAACAACTTCGATTGTCGCAAAACAAGTTTGGCAACAACTTCAGTTCTTGCAAAATGAGTTTGGAAACTACTTCGGTTGTCGCAAAATGGGATTGGTAACATCTTCGGTTGTCGCCTTGGTTGTCGTAAAATGGGTTTGGCAAAAACTTTGGCATAACAATCGCAAAAAAACGGTTTCAAACAACTTTGGTAGTCACAAAACGGGTTTGGCAACAACATCGGTAATCGCAATTCAGGTTTTTCAAAAACTTCGGTTGTCGCCAAACTGGTTTGGCAACACCTTCAATTGTCGGCTATCGGGTTTGGCAACAACTTATGTTGTCGCCAAACGGGTTTGACAACAACGTCGGTTGTCGCAAAACGGGTTTGGCAACAACTTTGGTTGTCACAAAATGAGTTTGGCAACAATTTTGGTTCGCAAAAAGGGTTTTTTCAACTACTTCGGTTGTCATAAAAGAGGTTTGGCAACAACTTCGGTGATCGTAAAACGGGTTTATCAACAACTTCAGTGGTCACAAAACGGGTTAGGCAACAACTTCCGTTCCTCGCAAAATGGGTTTGGCAACAAATTCGCTGGTCAAAAAATAGGTTTGCCAACAACTTCGAGGTCAAAAAATGGGTTTTGCAACAAATTCGGTGGTTGCAAAACGAGTTTGGCAACAACTTTGGTTGAGGCAAAAACGGGTTTGGCAACATCTTCGGTTGTCGTAAAACGGGTTTGGCAACAACTTCGATCATCGTAAAATGGGTTTGGCAACAACTTAGGTGGTCGGAAAACAGGTTTGGCAACAACTTCGGTTTGCTGCAAAAACGGTTTGGCAACAAATTCGATTGTCGGAAAAATGGGTTTGGCAACAACTTCGTTTGTCGCTAAACGGGTTTGGCAACAACTTCGGTGGTCGCAAAAAATGGGTTTGGAACCAACTTCAATGGTCGGTAAAACGGGTTTGGCAACAACTTCGTAGTCGCTAAACGGGTTTGGCAACAACGCCGGTTGTCACAAAAACGGGTTTGGCAACAACTTCGTTGTTGCAAAATGGGTTTGTCAACAACTTCGGTTGTCGTAAAATGGGTTTGGCAAAAACATCAAACATCACTTGTCCGCGAAACAGGTTTTGTAAAAACTTCGGTTGTCACCAAATGGGTTTTGGCAACAACTTCGGTTGTCCTAAAAAGGGGTTTGGCAACAACTTTGGTTGTCATAAAATAGGTTTGTAGCATCTTCGATTATCGCAAAAACGGTTTTGGCAACAACGCTGGTTGTTACAAAATGTGTTTTGGCAACAACTTTGGATGTCGTAAAATTGGTTTGGTAACATCTTCGGTTGTTGCAAAACGAGTTTGGCAACAACATCGGTTGTCGAAAACGGGTTTGGTAATAAGTTTCGGTTGTCGCAAAAGCGGATTTGGCAACAACTTCGGTTGTCGCAAAAATGGGTTTGGCAACAACTTCGGTTGTTGCAAAATGAGTTCAGTAACAACTTTCATTGTTGCAAATTGGGTTTCAGAAACATCTACGGTTGTTGTCGAAAAACGGGTTTGGCAACAACTTCGGTTGTTGCAAAAAATGGGTTTGGCAACAACTTCAGTTGTTGAAAAATGGGTTTGGCAATAACTTTGGTTGTTGCAAAATGGGTTTGGCAACAACTTCGGTTGTCTGTTTGGCAACAACTTCGATTGTCGTAAAAGGGCTTCGCAACAACATCAGTTGTCACAAAACAGGTTTTGTAACAACTATGGTTGTCCCCAAATGGGTTTGGAAACAACTTCGGTTGTCGCAAAACGGGTTTGGCAACACCTTCGATAGTCGTAAAAAGGGTTTTGGCAACAACTTTGGTTGTCGCAAAACGGGTTTGGTAACAACTTTGGTTGTCTCAAAACGGGTAGGGTAACAACTCCGATTGTCGCAAAATGGCTTTGGCAAAAAGTTCAATTGTAGCCTAACAGTTTTGGTAATAACTTCGATTATCGCAAAATGTGTTTGGCAACAAATTCGGTGGTCTAAAAACGGGTTTGGCAACAACTTCAGTGGTCGCAAAACGGGTTTTGCAACAACTTTGGTTGTCGTAAAACAGGTTTGGTAACATCTTCGATTGTCGCAAAACAAGTTTGGCAACAACTTCCGTTGTTGCAAAATGAGTTTGGAAACTACTTCGGTTGTCTCAAAATGGGATTGGTAACATCTTCGGTTGTCGCCTTGGTTGTCGCAAAATGGGTTTGGCAAAAACATTGGCATATGCAAAACGGGTTTCGAATCAACTTTGGTAGTCGCAAAACGGGTTTGGCAACAACATCGGTAGTCGCAATAAGGGTTTTTCCACAACTTCGGTTGTCGCCAAACTGGTCTGGCAACTCCTTCAATTGTCGGCTATCGGGTTTGGAAACAACTTATTTTGTCGCCAAACGGGTTTGACAACAACGTCGGTTGTCGCAAAACGGGTTTGGCAACAACTTCGGTTGTCACAAAATGAGTTTGGCAACAATTTTGGTTCGCAAAAACGGGTTTTTTCAACTACTTCGGTTGTTGTCGTAAAACAGGTTTGGCAACAACTTCGTGATCGCAAAAAGCGGGTTTATCAACAACTTCAGTGGTCAAAAAACGGGTTAGGCAACAACTTCGGTTCCCGCAAAATGGGTTTGGCAACAAATTCACAGGTCAAAAAATAGGTTTGGCAACAACTTCGGTGGTAAAAAAAATGGTTTTTACAACAAATTCGGTGGTTGCAAAACGAGTTTGGCAACAACTTCGGTTGATCGTAAAATTTGAGTTTGGTCAAACAACTTAGGTGGTGAGTTAGGCAAAACTTAGGGTTTGGCAACAACTTCGGTTGCTGCAAAAACGGGTTTGGCAACAAATTCGATTGTCGGGAAAATGGGTTTGGCAACAACTTCGTTTGTCGCTAAACTGGTTTGGCAACACCTTCGGTTGTCGCACAAGGGGTTCTGCAACAACTTCGGTAGTCGCAAAAAAGGTTTGACAACAACTTCGTTGTCACAAAAACGGGTTTGGAAACTACTTTGGTTGTCTCAAAACGGGTATGGTAACAACTCCGATTGTCGCAAAACGGGTTTGGCAACAAGTTCAGTACTAGCTAAACAGGTTTGGTAACAACTTCCGTTTTCGCAAAACGGGTTTGGCTACAAATTCGGTGGTCAAAAAACAGGTTTGGCAAGAACTTCGGTGGTCGCAAAACGGGTTTGGCAACAACTTTGGTGGTCGCAATACGGGTTTGGCAACAACTTTGATTGTCGCAAAAATGGGTTTGGCAACAACTTTGGTAGTCGCAAAAATGTGTTTGGGAACAACGTTGGTTGTCACAAAATGGGTTTGGCAACAACTTCGTTTGTTGCAAAATGGGTTTGGTAACAACTTAGGTTTCGCAAAACGGGCTTGGCAACAAAAACATCACCTATCACAAAACAGGTTTTGTAAAACTTCGGTTGTCACCAAAAATGGGTTTTGCAACAACTTCGGTTGTCCTAAAAGCGGGTTTGGCAACAATTTTTGGTTGTCATAAAACAGGTTTGGTAGCATCTTCGATTGTCCCAAAATTTGTTTTGCAACAACGTTGGTTGTTACAAAATGTGTTTGGCAAAAACTTCGGTTGTCGCAAAAATTGGTTTGGTAACAACTTCGTTGTTGCAAAACGAGTTTTAGAACAACATCGATTGTCAAAAATGGGTTTTGCAAATAACTTTGGTTGTTGTAAAAAAGTTTGGAATTGGCAACAACTTCGGTTGTCGCGAAAACGGGTTTGGCAACAACTTCGGTTGTCGCAAAATGGGTTTAGTAACAACTTTGATTGTTGCAAAATGGGTTTGGAAAAATCTTTGGTTGTCGCAAAAAACAGGTTTGGTAACAACTTCGGTTGTTGTTGCAAAATGGGTTTGGCAACAACTTCGGTTGTTGAAAAATTTGTTTGGCAATAACTTTGGTTTTACAAAATGGGTTTGGTAACAACTTCGGGTTTGGCAACAACTTATGGTTGTCCCCAAAACAGGTTTGACAACAACATCGGTTGTCACAAAACAGGTTTTGTAAGAACTATGGTTGTCACCGAAAATGGGTTTGGCAACAACTTCGGTTGTCGTAAAACGGGTTTGGCAACACCTTCGGTAGTCGTAAAAAGGGTTTTGGCAACAACTTTGGTGGTCGTAAAACGGGTTTGGTAACAACTTTGGTTGTCTCAAAACGGGTGTGGTAACAACTCCGATTGTCGCAAAATGGCTTTGGCAAAAAGTTCAATTGTAGCCTAACAGGTTTGGTAATAACTTCGATTATCGCAAAATGTGTTTGGCAACAAATTCGGTGGTCTAAAAACGGGTTTGGCAACAACTTCGGTGGTCGCAAAACGGGTTTTGCAACAACTTTGGTTGTCGTAAAACAGGTTTGGTAACATCTTCGATTGTCGCAAAACAAGTTTAGCAACAACTTTTGTTGTTGCAAAATGAGTTTGGAAACTACTTCGGTTGTCTCAAAATGGGATTGGTAACATCTTCGGTTGTCGCCTTGGTTGTCGCAAAATGGGTTTGGCAAAAACATTGGCATATGCAAAACGGGTTTCGAAACAACTTTGGTAGTCGCAAAACGGGTTTGGCAACAACATCGGTAGTCGCAAAATCTGGTTTTTCCAAAATTTCGGGTTGTCGCCAAACTGGTTTGGCAACTCCTTCAATTGTCGGCTATCGGGTTTGGAAACAACTTATTTTGTCGCCAAACGGGTTTGACAACATCGTCGGTTGTCGCAAAACGGGTTTGGCAACAACTTCGGTTGTCACAAAATGAGATTGGCAACAAATTTGGTTCGCAAAATGGGTTTTTTCAACTACTTCGGTTGTCGTAAAACAGGTTTGGCAACAACTTCGGTGATCGCAAAACGGGTTTATCAACAACTTCAGTGGTCAAAAAACGGGTTAGGCAACAACTTCGGTTCCCGCAAAATGGGTTTGGCAACAAATTCGCTGGTCAAAAAAATAGGTTTGGCAACAACTTCGAACTTGTGGTCAAAAAAATGAGTTTTGCAACAAATTCGGTGGTTGCAAAACGAGTTTGGCAACAACTTCGGTTGACGAAACGGGTTTGGCAACATCTTCGGTTGTCATAAAAACGGGTTTGGCAACAACTTCGTGATCGTAAAATGAGTTAGGCAACAACTTAGGTGGTCGCGAAAAAGCGGGTTTGGCAACAACTTTGGGTGCAGCAAAAAGCGGGTTTGACAACAAATTCGATTGTCGGAAAATGGGTTTGGCAACAACTTCGCTTGTCGCTAAACGGGTTTGGCAACACCTTCGGTTTTCGCACAAAATGGTCTGCAACAACTTCGGTAGTCGCACAAAGGGTTTGACAACAACTTCGGTTGTCACAAAACGGGTTTGGAAACAACTTTGGTTGTCTCAAAACGGGTATGGTAACAACTCCGATTGTCGCGAAAACGGCTTTGGCAAAGAGTTCAGTTGTAGCCTAACAGGTTTGGTAATAACTTCGATTATCGCAAAATGTGTTTGGCAACAAATTCGTGGTCGAAAAAAAAGCGGGTTTGGCAACAACTTCGTGGTCGCGAAAACGAGTTTTGCAACAACTTTGGTGGTCACAAAAGGGTTTGGCAACTACTTTGATTGTCGCAAAATGGGTTTGGTAACATCTTCAGTTGCCGCGAAAACCGGTTTAGCAGCAACTTTGATTGTTGTAAAATGGGTTTGCCAACAACTTCGGTTGTTTAAAAAAAATGCATTTGGTAATAACTTAGGTTGCTGCAAAAGGGCTTTGGCAACAACTTTGGTTGTCTGTTTGGCAAAAACTTCGTTGTTGTCGTAAAAAAAGGCTTCGCAACAACATCAATTGTCTCAAAGCAGGTTTGTAAAAACTATGGTTGTCTCCAAATGGGTTTGGCAACGACTTCGATTGTCGTAAAATTTGTTTGGCAACAAATTCGGTGGTCGAAAAACGGGTTTGGCAACAACTTCGGTGGTCGCAAAACGGGTTTTGCAACAACTTCGGTTGTCGTACTACAGGTTTTAGAACATCTTCGGTTCTCGCAAAACGGGTTTGGCAACAACTTTGGTTGTTGTAAAATGAGTTTGGAATCTACTTCGGTTGTCGCAAAATGGGATTGGTAACATCTTCGGTTGTCGGAAAACGGGTTTGGCAAAAACTTTGGTGCATGCAAAACGGGTTTGGAAACATCTTTGGTTGTCGGAATACGGGTTTGGCAACAACATCGGTAGTCGCAAAATGGGTTTGGTCACAACTTCTGTTGTCCCTAAACTGGTTAGGCAACACCTTCAATTGTCGGCAATCGGGTTTGGCAACAACTTATGGTGTCCCCAAACAGGTTTGACAACAACGTCGGTTGTCGCAAAACGGGTTTGGCAACAACGTCGGTTGTCACAAAATGAGTTTGGCAACAATTTCGGTTCGCAAAATGGGTTTTTTCAACAACTTCGGTTGTCGTAAAACGGGTTTGGGAACAACTTTGGTGATCGCAAAATGGGTTAGGCAACAACTTTGGTTGTCGCAAAACGGGTATGGTAACAACTCCGATTGTCGCAAAATGGCTTTGGCAAAAAGTTCAATTGTAGCCTAACAGGTTTGGTAATAACTTCGATTATCGCAAAATGTGTTTGGCAACAAATTCGGTGGTCTAAAAACGGGTTTGGCAACAACTTCGGTGGTCGCAAAACGGGTTTTGCAACAACTTTGGTTGTCGTAAAACAGGTTTGGTAACATCTTCGATTGTCGCAAAACAAGTTTAGCAACAACTTCTGTTGTAGCAAAATGAGTTTGGAAACTACTTCGGTTGTCTCAAAATGGGATTGGTAACATCTTCGGTTGTCGCCTTGGTTGTCGCAAAATGGGTTTGGCAAAAACATTGGCATATGCAAAACGGGTTTCGAAACAACTTTGGTAGTCGCAAAACGGGTTTGGCAACAACATCGGTAGTCGCAATACGGGTTTTTCCAAAACTTCGGTTGTCGCCAAACTGGTTTGGCAACTCCTTCAATTGTCGGCTATCGGGTTTGGAAACAACTTATTTTGTCGCCAAACGGGTTTGACAACATCGTCGGTTGTCGCAAAACGGGTTTGGCAACAACTTCGGTTGTCACAAAATGAGATTGGCAACAAATTTGGTTCGCAAAATGGGTTTTTTCAACTACTTCGGTTGTCGTAAAACAGGTTTGGCAACAACTTCGGTGATCGCAAAACGGGTTTATCAACAACTTCAGTGGTCAAAAAACGGGTTAGGCAACAACTTCGGTTCCCGCAAAATGGGTTTGGCAACAAATTCGCTGGTCAAAAAATAGGTTTGGCAACAACTTCGTGGTCAAAAAACGAGTTTTGCAACAAATTCGGTGGTTGCAAAACGAGTTTGGCAACAACTTCGGTTGACGCAAAACGGGTTTGGCAACATCTTCGGTTGTCATAAAACGGGTTTGGCAACAACTTCGGTGATCGTAAAATGAGTTAGGCAACAACTTAGGTGGTCGCAAAACGGGTTTGGCAACAACTTCGGTGCAGCAAAAAACGGTTTGACAACAAATTCGATTGTCGGAAAATGGGTTTGGCAACAACTTCGTTTGTCGCTAAACGGGTTTGGCAACACCTTCGGTTGTCGCACAAGGGGTTCTGCAACAACTTCGGTAGTCGCACAAAGGGTTTGACAACAACTTCGGTTGCCACAAAACGGGTTTGGAAACAACTTTGGTTGTCTCAAAACGGGTATGGTAACAACTCCGATTGTCGCAAAACGGCTTTGGCAAAGAGTTCAGTTGTAGCCTAACAGGTTTGGTAATAACTTCGATTATCGCAAAATGTGTTTGGCAACAAATTCGGTGGTCGAAAAACGGGTTTGGCAACAACTTCGGTGGTCGCAAAACGAGTTTTGCAACAACTTTGGTGGTCACAAAAAGGGTTTGGCAACTACTTTGATTGTCGCAAAATGGGTTTGGTAACATCTTCAGTTGCCGCAAAACCGGTTTAGCAGCAACTTTGATTGTTGTAAAATGGGTTTGCCAACAACTTCGGTTGTTTAAAAATGCATTTGGTAATAACTTAGGTTGCTGCAAAAAGGGCTTGGCAACAACTTCGGTTGTCTGTTTGGCAAAAAACTTCGGTTGTCGTAAAAAATGCTTCGCAACAACATCAATTGTCTCAAAGCAGGTTTGTAAAAACTATGGTTGTCTCCAAATGGGTTTGGCAACGACTTCGATTGTCGCAAAAATTTTGTTTGGCAACAAATTCGTGGTCGTCAAAAAACGGTTTGGCAACAACTTCGGTGGTCGCGAAAAAGCGGGTTTTGCAACAACTTCGGTTGTCGTTACTACAGGTTTTTAGAACATCTTCGGTTCTCGCAAAACGGGTTTGGCAACAACTTTGGTTGTTGTAAAATGAGTTTGGAATCTACTTCGGTTGTCGCAAAATGGGATTGGTAACATCTTCGGTTGTCGGAAAACGGGTTTGGCAAAAACTTTGGTGCATGCAAAACGGGTTTGGAAACATCTTTGGTTGTCGGAATAACGGGTTTGGCAACAACATCGGTAGTCGCAAAATGGGTTTGGTCACAACTTCTGTTGTCCCTAAACTGGTTAGGCAACACCTTCAATTGTCGGCAATCGGGTTTGGCAACAACTTATGGTGTCCCCAAACAGGTTTGACAACAACGTCGGTTGTCGCAAAACGGGTTTGGCAACAACGTCGGTTGTCACAAAATGAGTTTGGCAACAATTTCGGTTCGCAAAATGGGTTTTTTCAACAACTTCGGTTGTCGTAAAACGGGTTTGGGAACAACTTTGGTGATCGCAAAATGGGTTAGGCAACAACTTTGGTTGTCGCAAAACGGGTATGGTAACAACTCCGATTGTCGCAAAATGGCTTTGGCAAAAAGTTCAATTGTAGCCTAACAGGTTTGGTAATAACTTCGATTATCGCAAAATGTGTTTGGCAACAAATTCGGTGGTCTAAAAACGGGTTTGGCAACAACTTCGTGGTGTCGCGAAAAGGGTTTTGCAACAACTTTGGTTGTCGTAAAACAGGTTTGGTAACATCTTCGATTGTCGCAAAACAAGTTTAGCAACAACTTCTGTTGTAGCAAAATGAGTTTGGAAACTACTTCGGTTGTCTCAAAATGGGATTGGTAACATCTTCGGTTGTCGCCTTGGTTGTCGCAAAATGGGTTTGGCAAAAACATTGGCATATGCAAAACGGGTTTCGAAACAACTTTGGTAGTCGCAAAACGGGTTTGGCAACAACATCGGTAGTCGCAAATACGGGGTTTTCAAAACTTTCGTTGTCGCCAAACTGGTTTGGCAACTCCTTCAATTGTCGGCTATCGGGTTTGGAAACAACTTATTTTGTCGCCAAACGGGTTTGACAACATCGCCGGTTTCGCGAAAAACGGGTTTGGCAACAACTTCGGTTGTCACAAAATGAGATTGGCAACAAATTTGGTTCGCAAAATGGGTTTTTCAACTACTTCGGTTGTCGTGAAAACAGGTTTTGGCAACAACTTCGGTGATCGCAAAAACGGGTTTATCAACAACTTCAGTGGTCAAAAACGGGTTAGGCAACAACTTCGGTTCCAGCAAAAATGGGTTTGGCAACAAATTCGCTGGTCAAAAAAAATAGGTTTGGCAACAACTTCGGTGGTCAAAAAATGAGTTTTGCAACAAATTCGGTGGTTGCAAAATGAGTTTTGGCAACAACTTTCGGTTGACGCTTAAACGGGTTTGCAACATCTTCGGTTGTCATAAAAAACGGGTTTGGCAACAACTTCGTGATCGTAAAATGAGTTAGGCAACAACTTAGGTGGTCGCAAAACGGGTTTGGCAACAACTTCGGTTGCAGCAAAACGGGTTTGACAACAAATTCGATTGTCGGAAAATGGGTTTGGCAACAACTTCGTTTGTCGCTAAACGGGTTTGGCAACACCTTCGGTTGTCGCACAAGGGGTTCTGCAACAACTTCGGTAGTCGCACAAAGGGTTTGACAACAACTTCGGTTGCCACAAAACGGGTTTGGAAACAACTTTGGTTGTCTCAAAACGGGTATGGTAACAACTCCGATTGTCGCAAAACGGCTTTGGCAAAGAGTTCAGTTGTAGCCTAACAGGTTTGGTAATAACTTCGATTATCGCAAAATGTGTTTGGCAACAAATTCGGTGGTCGAAAAAACGGGTTTGGCAACAACTTCGGTGGTCGCAAAACGAGTTTTGCAACAACTTTGGTGGTCACAAAAAGGGTTTGGCAACTACTTTGATTGTCGCAAAATGGGTTTGGTAACATCTTCAGTTGCCGCAAAACCGGTTTAGCAAAGAACTTTGATTGTTGTAAAATGGGTTTGCCAACAACTTCGGTTGTTTAAAAATGCATTTGGTAATAACTTAGGTTGCTGCAAAAGGGCTTGGCAACAACTTTGGTTGTCTGTTTGGCAAAAAACTCGTTGTCGTAAAAAAGGGCTTTGCAACAACATCAATTGTCTCAAAGCAGGTTTGTAAAAACTATGGTTTCTCCAAATGGGTTTGGCAACGACTTCGATTGTCGTAAAATTTGTTTGGCAACAAATTCGGTGGTCGAAAAACGGGTTTGGCAACAACTTCGGTGGTCGCAAAACGGGTTTTGCAACAACTTCGGTTGTCGTACTACAGGTTTTAGAACATCTTCGGTTCTCGCAAAACGGGTTTGGCAACAACTTTGGTTGTTGTAAAATGAGTTTGGAATCTACTTCGGTTGTCGCAAAATGGGATTGGTAACATCTTCGGTTGTCGGAAAAAGGGGTTTGGCAAAAACTTTGGTGCATGCAAAACGGGTTTGGAAACATCTTTGGTTGTCGGAATACGGGTTTGGCAACAACATCGGTAGTCGCAAAATGGGTTTGGTCACAACTTCTGTTGTCCCTAAACTGGTTAGGCAACACCTTCAATTGTCGGCAATCGGGTTTGGCAACAACTTATGGTGTCCCCAAACAGGTTTGACAACAACGTCGGTTGTCGCGAAAAAAAAAGGTTTGGCAACAACGTCGGTTGTCACAAAATGAGTTTGGCAACAATTTCGGTTCGCAAAATGGGTTTTTTCAACAACTTCGGTTGTCGTAAAACGGGTTTGGGAACAACTTTGGTGATCGCAAAATGGGTTAGGCAACAACTTTGGTTGTCGCAAAACGGGTATGGTAACAACTCCGATTGTCGCAAAATGGCTTTGGCAAAAAGTTCAATTGTAGCCTAACAGGTTTGGTAATAACTTCGATTATCGCAAAATGTGTTTGGCAACAAATTCGGTGGTCTAAAAATGGGTTTGGCAACAACTTCGGTGGTCGCAAAACGGGTTTTGCAACAACTTTGGTTGTCGTAAAACAGGTTTGGTAACATCTTCGATTGTCGCAAAACAAGTTTAGCAACAACTTCTGTTGTAGCAAAATGAGTTTGGAAACTACTTCGGTTGTCTCAAAATGGGATTGGTAACATCTTCGGTTGTCGCCTTTGGTTGTCGCAAAAATGGGTTTGGCAAAAACATTGGCATATGCAAAAACGGGTTTCAAAACAACTTTGGTAGTCGCGAAACGGGTTTGGCAACAACATCGGTAGTCGCAATAATGGTTTTTCCAAAACCGGTTGTCGCCAAACTGGTTTGGCAACTCCTTCAATTGTCGGCTATCGGGTTTGGAAACAACTTATTTTGTCGCCAAAACGGGTTTGACAACATCGTCGGTTGTCGCGAAAAAGGGTTTGGCAACAACTTTGGTTGTCACAAAATGAGATTGGCAACAAATTTGGTTCGCAAAAATGGGTTTTTTCAACTACTTCGGTTGTCGTGAAAACAGGTTTGGCAACAACTTCGTGATCGCAAAACGGTTTATCAACAACTTCAGTGGTCAAAAAACGGGTTAGGCAACAACTTCGGTTCCCGCAAAAATGGGTTTGGCAACAAATTCGCTGGTCAAAAAAAATAGGTTTGGCAACAACTTCGGTGGTCAAAAAAACGAAGTTTTGCAACAAATTCGGTGGTTGCAAAACGAGTTTGGCAACAACTTCGCTGACGCAAAAATGGGTTTGGCAACATCTTCGGTTGTCATAAAACGGGTTTGGCAACAACTTCGGTGATCGTAAAATGAGTTAGGCAACAACTTAGGTGGTCGCAAAACGGGTTTGGCAACAACTTCGGTTGCTGCAAAACGGGTTTGACAACAAATTCGATTGTCGGAAAATGGGTTTGGCAACAACTTCGTTTGTCGCTAAATGGGTTTGGCAACACCTTCGGTTGTCGCACAAGGGGTTCTGCAACAACTTCGGTAGTCGCACAAAGGGTTTGACAACAACTTCGGTTGCCACAAAACGGGTTTGGAAACAACTTTGGTTGTCTCAAAACGGGTATGGTAACAACTCCGATTGTCGCAAAACGGCTTTGGCAAAGAGTTCAGTTGTAGCCTAACAGGTTTGGTAATAACTTCGATTATCGCAAAATGTGTTTGGCAACAAATTCGGTGGTCGAAAAACGGGTTTGGCAACAACTTCGGTGGTCGCAAAACGAGTTTTGCAACAACTTTGGTGGTCACAAAAAGGGTTTGGCAACTACTTTGATTGTCGCAAAATGGGTTTGGTAACATCTTCAGTTGCCGCAAAACCGGTTTAGCAGCAACTTTGATTGTTGTAAAATGGGTTTGCCAACAACTTCGGTTGTTTAAAAATGCATTTGGTAATAACTTTGGTTGCTGCAAAAAGGGCTTGGCAACAACTTCGGTTTTCTGTTTGGCAAAAACTTCGGTTGTCGTAAAAGGGCTTCGCAACAACATCAATTGTCTCAAAGCAGGTTTGTAAAAACTATGGTTTTCTCCAAATGGGTTTGGCAACGACTTCGATTGTCGCAAAATTTGTTTGGCAACAAATTCGGTGGTCGAAAAACGGGTTTGGCAACAACTTCGGTGGTCGCAAAACGGGTTTTGCAACAACTTCGGTTGTCGTACTACAGGTTTTAGAACATCTTCGGTTCTCGCAAAACGGGTTTGGCAACAACTTTGGTTGTTGTAAAATGAGTTTGGAATCTACTTCGGTTGTCGCAAAATGGGATTGGTAACATCTTCGGTTGTCGGAAAACGGGTTTGGCAAAAACTTTGGTGCATGCAAAACGGGTTTGGAAACATCTTTGGTTGTCGGAATACGGGTTTGGCAACAACATCGGTAGTCGCAAAACGGGTTTGGTCACAACTTCTGTTGTCCCTAAACTGGTTAGGCAACGCCTTCAATTGTCGGCAATCGGGTTTGGCAACAACTTATGGTGTCCCCAAACAGGTTTGACAACAACGTCGGTTGTCGCAAAAACGGGTTTGGCAACAACGCCGGTTGTCACAAAATGAGTTTGGCAACAATTTCGTTCGAAAAAATGGGTTTTTTCAACAACTTCGGTTGTCGTAAAAAAGCGGGTTTGGGAACAACTTTGGTGATCGCAAAATGGGTTAGGCAACAACTTTGGTTGTCGCAAAACGGTATGGTAACAACTCCGATTGTCGCAAAATGGCTTTGGCAAAAGTTCAATTGTAGCCTAACAGGTTTGGTAATAACTTCGATTATCGCAAAATGTGTTTGGCAACAAATTCGTGGTCTCTAAAAACGGGTTTGGCAACAACTTCGGTGGTCGCAAAAACGGGTTTTGCAAACAACTTTGGTTGTCGTAAAACAGGTTTGGTAACATCTTCGATTGTCGCAAAAACAAGTTTAGCAACAACTTCTGTTGTAGCAAAATGAGTTTGGAAACTACTTCGGGTTGTCTCAAAATGGGATTGGTAACATCTTCGGTTGTCGCCTTGGTTGTCGCAAAATGGGTTTGGCAAAAACATTGGCATATGCAAAACGGGTTTCGAAACAACTTTGGTAGTCGCAAAACGGGTTTGGCAACAACATCGGTAGTCGCAATACGGGTTTTTCCAAAACTTCGGTTGTCGCCAAACTGGTTTGGCAACTCCTTCAATTGTCGGCTATCGGGTTTGGAAACAACTTATTTTGTCGCCAAACGGGTTTGACAACATCGTCGGTTGTCGCAAAACGGGTTTGGCAACAACTTCGGTTGTCACAAAATGAGATTGGCAACAAATTTGGTTCGCAAAATGGGTTTTTTCAACTACTTCGGTTGTCGTAAAACAGGTTTGGCAACAACTTCGTGATCGCAAAAACGGGTTTATCAACAACTTCAGTGGTCAAAAAACGGGTTAGGCAACAACTTCGGTTCCCGCAAAATGGGTTTGGCAACAAATTCGCTGGTCAAAAAATAGGTTTGGCAACAACTTCGGTGGTCAAAAAACGAGTTTTGCAACAAATTCGGTGGTTGCAAAACGAGTTTGGCAACAACTTCGGTTGACACAAAACGGGTTTGGCAACATCTTCGGTTGTCATAAAACGGGTTTGGCAACAACTTCGGTGATCGTAAAATGAGTTAGGCAACAACTTAGGTGGTCGCAAAACGGGTTTGGCAACAACTTCGGTTGCTGCAAAACGGGTTTGACAACAAATTCGATTGTCGGAAAATGGGTTTGGCAACAACTTCGTTTGTCGCTAAACGGGTTTGGCAACACCTTCGGTTGTCGCACAAGGGGTTCTGCAACAACTTCGGTAGTCGCACAAAGGGTTTGACAACAACTTCGGTTGCCACAAAACGGGTTTGGAAACAACTTTGGTTGTCTCAAAACGGGTATGGTAACAACTCCGATTGTCGCAAAACGGCTTTGGCAAAGAGTTCAGTTGTAGCCTAACAGGTTTGGTAATAACTTCGATTATCGCAAAAATGTGTTTGGCAACAAATTCGGTGGTCAAAAAAACGGGTTTGGCAACAACTTCGGTGGTCGCAAAACGAGTTTTGCAACAACTTTGGTGGTCACAAAAAGGGTTTGGCAACTACTTTGATTGTCGCAAAATGGGTTTGGTAACAACATCTTCAGTTGTCGCGAAAACCGGTTTAGCAACAACTTTGATTGTTGTAAAATGGGTTTGCCAACAACTTCGGTTGTTTAAAAAATGCATTTGGTAATAACTTAGGTTGCTGCAAAAAGGGCTTGGCAACAACTTCGGTTTTCTGTTTGGCAAAAACTTCGGTTGTCGTAAAAGGGCTTCGCAACAACATCAATTGTCTCAAAGCAGGTTTGTAAAAACTATGGTTTTCTCCAAATGGGTTTGGCAACGACTTCGATTGTCGCAAAATTTGTTTGGCAACAAATTCGGTGGTCGAAAAACGGGTTTGGCAACAACTTCGGTGGTCGCAAAACGGGTTTTGCAACAACTTCGGTTGTCGTACTACAGGTTTTAGAACATCTTCGGTTCTCGCAAAACGGGTTTGGCAACAACTTTGGTTGTTGTAAAATGAGTTTGGAATCTACTTCGGTTGTCGCAAAATGGGATTGGTAACATCTTCGGTTGTCGGAAAACGGGTTTGGCAAAAACTTTGGTGCATGCAAAACGGGTTTGGAAACATCTTTGGTTGTCGGAATACGGGTTTGGCAACAACATCGGTAGTCGCAAAACGGGTTTGGCCACAACTTCTGTTGTCCCTAAACTGGTTAGGCAACGCCTTCAATTGTCGGCAATCGGGTTTGGCAACAACTTATGGTGTCCCCAAACAGGTTTGACAACAACGTCGGTTGTCGCAAAACGGGTTTGGCAACAACGTCGGTTGTCACAAAATGAGTTTGGCAACAATTTCGGTTCGCAAAATGGGTTTTTTCAACAACTTCGGTTGTCGTAAAACGGGTTTGGGAACAACTTTGGTGATCGCAAAATGGGTTAGGCAACAACTTTGGTTGTCGCAAAACGGGTATGGTAACAACTCCGATTGTCGCAAAATGGCTTTGGCAAAAGTTCAATTGTAGCCTAACAGGTTTTGGTAATAACTTCGATTATCGCAAAAAAATGTGTTTGGCAACAAATTCGGTGGTCTAAAACGGGTTTGGCAACAACAACGTGGTCGGTCGTCGAAAACGGGTTTTGCAACAACTTTGGTTGTCGTCGAAAACAGGTTTGGTAACATCTTCGATTGTCGCAAAACAAGTTTAGCAACAACTTCTGTTGTAGCAAAATGAGTTTGGAAACTACTTCGGTTGTCTCAAAATGGGATTGGTAACATCTTCGGTTGTTTGCCAACTTCGTTTGGTTGTCGCAAAAAATGGGTTTGGCAAAAACATTGGCATATGCAAAACGGGTTTGAAAACAACTTTGGTAGTCGCAAAACGGGTTTGGCAACAACATCGGTAGTCGCAAATACGGGTTTTTCCAAAAACTTCGGTTGTCGCCAAACTGGTTTGGCAACTCCTTCAATTGTCGGCTATCGGGTTTGGAAACAACTTATTTTGTCGCCAAAATGGGTTTGACAACATCGCCGGTTGTCGCGAAAACGGGTTTGGCAACAACTTCGGTTTGTCACAAAATGAGATTTGGCAACAAATTTGGTTCGCAAAATGGGTTTTTTTTTTTCTACATCGGTTGTCGTAAAACAGGTTTGGCAACAACTTCGGTGATCGCAAAACGGGTTTATCAACAACTTCAGTGGTCAAAAAACGGGTTAGGCAACAACTTCGGTTCCCGCAAAATGGGTTTGGCAACAAATTCGCTGGTCAAAAAATAGGTTTGGCAACAACTTCGGTGGTCAAAAAACGAGTTTTGCAACAAATTCGGTGGTTGCAAAATGAGTTTGGCAACAACTTCGGTTGACGCAAAACGGGTTTGGCAACATCTTCGGTTGTCATAAAACGGGTTTGGCAACAACTTCGGTGATCGTAAAATGAGTTAGGCAACAACTTAGGTGGTCGCAAAACGGGTTTGGCAACAACTTCGGTTGCTGCAAAACGGGTTTGACAACAAATTCGATTGTCGGAAAATGGGTTTGGCAACAACTTCGTTTGTCGCTAAATGGGTTTGGCAACAACTTCCTTGTTGTCGTTGTCGCACAAGGGGTTCTGCAACAACTTCGTAGTCGCAAAAAGGGTTTTGACAACAACTTCGGTTGCCACAAAACGGGTTTGGAAACAACTTTGGTTGTCTCAAAATGGGTAAGGTAACAACTTCGATTGTCGCAAAAACGGGGCTGGCAAAGAGTTCAGTTGTAGCCTAACAGGTTTGGTAATAACTTCGATTATCGCAAAATGTGTTTTGCAACAAATTCGAGGTCGTCAAAACGGGTTTGGCAACAACTTCGGTGGTCGCAAAAACGAGTTTTGCAACAACTTTGGTGGTCACAAAAAGGGTTTGGCAACTACTTTGATTGTCGCAAAAATGGGTTTGGTAACATCTTCAGTTGTCGCGAAAACCGGTTTAGCAACAACTTTGATTGTTGTAAAATGGGTTTGCCAACAACTTCGGTTGTTTAAAAAAATGCATTTGGTAATAACTTTGGTTGCTGCAAAAGGGTTTGGCAACAACTTCGGTTTTCTGTTTGGCAAAAACTTCGGTTGTCGTAAAAAAGGGCTTTGGAACAACAACATCAATTGTCTCAAAGCAGGTTTGTAAAAACTATGGTTTTCTCCAAATGGGTTTGGCAACGACTTCGATTGTCGCAAAATTTGTTTGGCAACAAATTCGGTGGTCGGTCAGCGGTTTGGCAACAACTTCGGTGGTCGCGAAAATGGGTTTTGCAACAACTTCGGTTGTCGTAAAACAGGTTTTTAGAACATCTTCGGTTCTCGCAAAACGGGTTTGGCAACAACTTTGGTTGTTGTAAAATGAGTTTGGAATCTACTTCGGTTGTCGCAAAATGGGATTGGTAACATCTTCGGTTGTCGGAAAACGGGTTTGGCAAAAACTTTGGTGCATGCAAAACGGGTTTGGAAACATCTTTGGTTGTCGGAATACGGGTTTGGCAACAACATCGGTAGTCGCAAAACGGGTTTGGTCACAACTTCTGTTGTCCCTAAACTGGTTAGGCAACGCCTTCAATTGTCGGCAATCGGGTTTGGCAACAACTTATGGTGTCCCCAAACAGGTTTGACAACAACGTCGGTTGTCGCAAAACGGGTTTGGCAACAACGTCGGTTGTCACAAAATGAGTTTGGCAACAATTTCGGTTCGCAAAATGGGTTTTTTCAACAACTTCGGTTGTCGTAAAACGGGTTTGGGAACAACTTTGGTGATCGCAAAATGGGTTAGGCAACAACTTTGGTTGTCGCAAAACGGGTATGGTAACAACTCCGATTGTCGCAAAAATGGCTTTGGCAAAAAGTTCAATTGTAGCCTAACAGGTTTGGTAAAACTTCGATTATCGCAAAAATGTGTTTGGCAACAAATTCGGTGGTCTAAAAATGGGTTTGGCAACAACTTCGGTGGTCGCAAAAAACGGGTTTTGCAAAAAACTTTGGTTGTCGTGAAAACAGGTTTGGTAACATCTTCGATTGTCGCAAAAAACAAGTTTAGCAACAACTTCTGTTGTAGCAAAATGAGTTTGGAAACTACTTCGGGTTGTCTCAAAATGGGATTGGTAACATCTTCGGTTGTCGCCTTTGGTTGTCGCAAAAATGGGTTTGGCAAAAACATTGGCATATGCAAAACGGGTTTGGCAACAACTTTGGTAGTCGCAAAAAGCGGGTTTGGCAACAACATCGGTAGTCGCAATAATGGTTTTTTCAAAAAACTCGGTTGTCGCCAAACTGGTTTGGCAACACCTTCAATTGTCGGCTATCGGGTTTGGCAACAACTTATTTTGTCGCCAAACGGGTTTGACAACATCGTCGGTTGTCGCAAAACGGGTTTGGCAACAACTTCGGTTGTCACAAAATGAGATTGGCAACAAATTTGGTTCGCAAAATGGGTTTTTTCTACTACTTCGGTTGTCGTAAAACAGGTTTGGCAACAACTTCGGTGATCGCAAAACGGGTTTATCAACAACTTCAGTGGTCAAAAAACGGGTTAGGCAACAACTTCGGTTCCCGCAAAATGGGTTTGGCAACAAATTCGCTGGTCAAAAAATAGGTTTGGCAACAACTTCGGTGGTCAAAAAACGGGTTTTGCAACAAATTCGGTGGTTGCAAAACGAGTTTGGCAACAACTTCGGTTGACGCAAAACGGGTTTGGCAACATCTTCGGTTGTCATAAAACGGGTTTGGCAACAACTTCGGTGATCGTAAAATGAGTTAGGCAACAACTTAGGTGGTCGCAAAACGGGTTTGGCAACAACTTCGTTGCTGCAAAAACGGGTTTGACAACAAATTCGATTGTCGGAAAATGGGTTTGGCAACAACTTCGCTTTGTCGCTAAATGGGTTTGGCAACAACTTCGGTTGTCGCACAAAACGGGTTTGGCAACAACTTCGGTAGTCGCAAAATGGGTTTGGCAACAACTTCGGTTGTCGTAAAACGGGTTTGGAAACAACTTTGGTTTTCTCAAAATGGGTATGGTAACAACTCCGATTGTCGCAAAACGGCTTTGGCTAAGAGTTCAGTAGTAGCCTAACAGGTTTGGTAATAACTTCAATTATCGCAAAATGGGTTTGGCAACAAATTCGGTGGTCGAAAAACGGGTTTGGCAACAACTTTGGTGGTCGCAAAAAACGAGTTTTGCAACAACTTTGGTGGTCACAAAAGGGTTTGGCAACTACTTTGATTGTCGCAAAATGGGTTTGGTAACAACATCTTCAGTTGTCGAAAACCGGTTTAGCAAAAACTTTGATTGTTGTAAAATGGGTTTGCCAACAACTTCGGTTGTTTAAAAATGCATTTGGTAATAACTTAGGTTGCTGCAAAAAGGGCTTGGCAACAACTTCGGTTTTCTGTTTGGCAAAAACTTCGGTTGTCGTAAAAGGGCTTCGCAACAACATCAATTGTCTCAAAGCAGGTTTGTAAAAACTATGGTTTTCTCCAAATGGGTTTGGCAACGACTTCGATTGTCGCAAAATTTGTTTGGCAACAAATTCGGTGGTCGAAAAACGGGTTTGGCAACAACTTCGGTGGTCGCAAAACGGGTTTTGCAACAACTTCGGTTGTCGTACTACAGGTTTTAGAACATCTTCGGTTCTCGCAAAACGGGTTTGGCAACAACTTTGGTTGTTGTAAAATGAGTTTGGAATCTACTTCGGTTGTCGCAAAATGGGATTGGTAACATCTTCGGTTGTCGGAAAACGGGTTTGGCAAAAACTTTGGTGCATGCAAAACGGGTTTGGAAACATCTTTGGTTGTCGGAAAACGGGTTTGGCAACAACATCGGTAGTCGCAAAACGGGTTTGGTCACAACTTCTGTTGTCCCTAAACTGGTTAGGCAACGCCTTCAATTGTCGGCAATCGGGTTTGGCAACAACTTATGGTGTCCCCAAACAGGTTTGACAACAACGTCGGTTGTCGCAAAACGGGTTTGGCAACAACGTCGGTTGTCACAAAATGAGTTTGGCAACAATTTCGGTTCGCAAAATGGGTTTTTTCAACAACTTCGGTTGTCGTAAAACGGGTTTGGGAACAACTTTGGTGATCGCAAAATGGGTTAGGCAACAAC
>JAINDJ010000126.1:0-60605 GCA_019845555.1 Aristolochia fimbriata | reverse complement strand
TGGTGGTTCAAGGCCATAGTACTCTGAAGAACAATGGTTACAAAACTCATGGCAGAAGTCTATGGTAACAAATTTTAAAAAAATCAGAGCAAAAGGTATAATTAGAAATTATATGAAAAAATCCAAGAAGTAAGGGAATTTGAGTAATAGCATTACTGGAAGCTATAGTATGAGAATTAGAGGAAAAATGGTGGTTCATGGCTATAGTAATTTTTAAGAAATTCATGGTAGCAAAACTCATGCCAGAAGTCTATGGTAACAGAATTTTAAGAAAACTAAGGTTGAAGGCTATAGTTAGGGAATTTTAAAAGAATCAAGGAATAAGGATACATTATAAGAATTTGAAGAAAATAATAGTTGAAGGCTATAGTAAGGGACTTTTGACAAAAATATGACTAAAAGGCTATAGTAAGAGAATTTGAAGATATTTGTGACATAAGTCTAGAGTAAGGGAATTTGAAGAAAAATCATGTCTAAAGGCTATAGTAAGAGAAGTTTTCAAAAATAATGGTTTAAGGTTGTTAAAAAAAATAATTTGAGGGAATTTTAGGTAAACTCATGGTTAATGGCTACTGTAATGGAATTTAAAGAAAATAAATGTTGAATGTTGTTGTGAGATAATTTTAAAAAAAATAAGAGGTGAAGGTATAGTTTGGAAATTATATGAAAATCCAAATTGAGGACTATAGTAAGGGAATTTGAAGAAAACCATTGCTGGAAGCAATAGTAAGAGAATTTGAAAAAAATGGTGGTTTAAAGGCAATAGTAATTTGAAGAAAATCATGGTATCAAAACTCATGGCTGAAGTCAATGGTAAAAGAATTTTAGTAAACTATGGTTGAAGTATATAGTAAGGGAATTTTAAAAGAGTCAAGGATAAAGGAAAGAGTAAGAGAATTTGAAGGAAAATAATAGTTGAAGGCTACAGTAAGGGACTTTTAAGAAAAATTATGACTGAAGGCTATAGTAAGAGAATTTGAAGATATTCGTGGCACAAGTCTAGAGTTAGGGAATTTGAAGAAAAATCAAGTCCATATAAATTGTAAGAATTTTCCAAAATCATGGTTTAAAGGCAATTGTTAGTTAGAGTATTTAAAGAAAATAATTCCAAGGGAAGTTTTGGAAAACTAATTGTTAATGGCAATTGTAATGGAATTTAAAAAAATAAATGTTGAATGTTGTAGTGAGATAATTTTAAAAAATTAGAGCTGAAGGTTTTGTTAGGAAATTATATGAAAAGTCCAAATTGAAGACTGTAGTAAGGGGATTTTGAAGTAATAAGCGTTGCTGGAAGCAATAGTAAGAGAATTTGAAGAAAATGGTGGTTTAAAGCTATAGTAATTTGAAGAAATTCATGGTATCAAAACTCTTGGCAGAAGTCTATGGTAAAAAAATTTTAAGAAAACTATGGTAGAAGGCTATAGTAAGGGAATTTTAAAAGAGTCAAGGAAAACAGATTGAGTTAGAAAATTTTAAGGAAAATAATAGTTGAAGGCTACAGTAAGGGGCTTTGACAAAAATTATGACTAAAGGCTATAGTAAGAGAATTTTAAGATATTAGGTGGCATAAGTCTAGAGTTACGAATTTGAATAAAACTCATGATTGAAGGCTATAGTAAGAGAATTTTTCAAAAAATAATTGTTAAAGGCTATTGTAAGAGAATTTAAAGAAAATAATTCCAAGGAAATTTTAGGAAAACTCATTGTTAATGGCTATTGCGATGGAATTTAAAGAAAATAAATGTTGAATGTTGTTGTAACATAATTTTAAAAAAATCAGAGCTGAAGGTATAGTTAGGAAATTCTATGAAAAATCCAAATTGAAGACAATAGTAAGGGAATTTGATGTAATAGCATTGCTGGAAGCAATGGTAAGAAAATTTGAAGAAAATGGCGGTTCAAGGCTATAGAAATTTGAAAAAATTCATGGTAGCAAAACTCATGGCTGAAAGCAATTGTAAGAGAATTTGAAGAAAATGGTGGTTCAAGGCTATAGTAATTTTAAGAAATTCATGGTAGCAAAACTCATGGCTGAAGTCTATGGTAAAAGAATTTTAAGAAAACTATGGTTGAAGGCTATAGTTAGGGAATTTTTGAAGAATCAAGGAATAAGGATAGAGTAAGAGAATTTGAAGGAAAATAATAGTTGAAGGCTATAGTAAGGGACTTTGGAAAAAAATTAAGATTAAAGGCTATACTAAGAGAATTTGAAGATATTCACGACATAAGTCTAGAGTTAGGGAATTTGAAGAAAAATCATGTCTGAAGGCTTTATTAAGAGAAGTTTTTGAAAAGTAATGGTTTATGGCTATTGTAAGAGAATTAAAAAAAATAATTCCTAGTGAATTTTACGAAAACTCTTGGTTAATGGCTACTGTAATGGAATTGAAAGAAAATAAATGTTGAATATTGTTGTGGGATAATTTTAAAAAAATGAGAGCTGAAGGTATAGTTAGGAAATTATATGAAAATCCAAATTGAAGACTATAGTAAGGGAATTTGAAGAAAAAACATTGTTGGAAGCAATAGTAAGAGAATTTGAAGAAAACGGTGGTTTAAGGCTATAGTAATTTGAAGAAAATCATGGTATCAAAACTCATGGCGGAAGTCAATGGTAAAAGAATTTTAAGAAAACTATGGTTGATGTATATAGTATGGGAATTTTACGAGAATTTGAAGGAAAATAATAGTTGAAGGCTATTGTGTTTACTTTTTGACAAAAAATATAACAGAAGGCTATAGTAAGAGAATTTGAACATATTCGCGGGCATAAGGGTAGAGTTAGGGAATTTGAACAAAATCATGATTGAATGCTATAGTTAGAGAATTTTTCAAAAAAATCATGGTTTAAGGCTAGTGTTAGAGAATTTAAAGAAAATAATTCCTAGGGAATTTTTGTAAAACTCATGGATAGTGGCTATTGTCAAGGAATTTAAAAAAAATGAATATTGATTGTTGTTGTGACATAATTTTAAAATAATCAGAGCTGAAGGTTTAGTTAGGAAATTATATGAAAAATCCAAATTGAAGACTATAGTAAGGGAATTTGATGCAATAGCATTGCTGACAGCAATAGTAAGAGAATTTGAAGAAAATGGTGGTTCAAGGCTTTAGTAATTTGAAGTAATTCATATTATCAAAACTCATGGCTGAAGTCTATGGTAAAACAATTTTAATTAAACTAAGGTTGAAGGCTATAGTAAGGGAATTTTAAATGAGTCAAGGAAAATAATAGTTGAAGGCTATTGTTAGGGACTTTTGACAAAAATAATGACTAAAGGCTACAGTAAGAGAATTTGAAGATTTTCTTGGCATAAGTCAAGAGTTAGGGAATTTGAAGAAAAATCAAGTCCTAAGGCTAGAGTAAGAGAATTTTTTAAAAATCATGGTTTATGGCTATTGTTAGAGAATTTAAAGAAAATAACTGCAAGGGAATTTTAGGAAAACTCATTGTTAATGGCTATTGTGATGGCATTTAAAGAAAATAAATGTTGAATGTTGTTGTAGCATAATTTTAAAAAAATAAGAGCTGAACGTATAGTTAGGAAATTATATGAAAAATCCAAATTGAAGACTATAGTAAAGGAATTTGAAGTAATTGCATCGCTGGAAGCAATGGTAAGAGAATTTGAAGAAAATGGAGGTTCAAGGCTATAGTAATTCGAAGAAATTCATGGTAGCACAACTCATGGCAGAAATCATTGGTAAAAGAATTTTATAAAAACTGTGGTTTAAGGCTATTGTAAGGGAATTTTCAAAGAGTCAAGGAAAATGTAAAAAGTAAGAGAATTGGAAGGAAAATAAGAATTGAAGGTTATAGTAAGGGACATTTGACAAAAATTATGACTGAAGGCTATAGTCACAGAATTTGATCTTAATCGTGGCATAAGGGTAGAGTTAGAGAATTTGAAGAAAACCATGACTGAATCCTATTGTAAGAGAAATTTTGAAAAATCAAGGTTTAAGGCTATTGTAAGAGAAACTTAAAGAAAATAATTCCTATGGAATTTTTGGAAAACTCATAGTTAATGGCTATTGTAATGGAATTTAAACAAAATGAATGTTGAATGTTGTTTTGACATAATTTTTAAAAATTCAGAGCTGAACGAATTGTTAGGAAATTATATGTAAAATCCAAATTGAATACTATAATAAGGGAATTTGAAGTAATAGCATTGCTGAAAGCAATAGTAAGAGAATTTGAAGAAAATGGTGGTTCATGGCTATAGTCAATTGAAGAAATTCATGGTAGCAAAACTCATGGCTGAAGTCTATGGTAAAAGAATTTTAAGAAAACTATTGTTGAAGGCTATTGTTAGGGAATTTTAAAAGAATCTAGAAAAAAGGATAGAGTAAGAGAATTTGAAGGAAAATAATAGTTGAAGGCTATAGTAAGGGACTTTTGAAAAAAATTAAGACTAAAGGCTATAGTAAGAGAATTTGAAGATATTTGTGACATAAGTCTAGAGTAAGGGAATTTGAAGAAAAATCATGTCTAAAGGTTGTAATAAGAGAAGCTTTCGAAAAATAATGGTTTAAGGCTATTGTAAGAGAATTAAAAAAAATAATTCTGAGGGAATTTTAGTAAAACTCATGGTTTATGGCTACTGTAATGGAATTTAAAGAAAATAAATGTTGAATGTTGTTGTGAGCTAATATTAAAAAAATCAGAGGTGAAGTTATAGTTATGAAATTATAAGAAAAATCCAAATTGAGGACTATAGTAAGGGAATTTGAAGAAAATGGTGGTTTAAGGCTATAGTAATTTGAAGAAAATTGAGGTATCAAAACTCATGGCAGAAGTCAATGGTAAAAGAATTTTAATAAAAACTATGGTTGAAGTATATAGTAAGGGAATTTTAAAAGAATCAAGGACAAAGGAAAGAGTAAGAGAATTTGAAGGAAAATAATAGTTGAAGGCTATAGTAAGGGACTTTGACAAAAAAATTATGACTGAAGGCAATCGTAGAGAGAATTTGAACATATTCATTGGCATAAGGGTAGAGTTCGGGAATTTGTAGAAAAATAATGACTGAATGCTATAGTAAGAGAATTTTTCAAAAATCATGGTTTAAGGCTATTGTTAGAGAATTTAAAGAAAATAATTCCTTGGGAATATTTGGAAAACTCATGGTTAATGGCTATTATAATGGAATTTAAAAAAATGAATATTGATGTTGTTGTGACATAATTTTAAAAAATTAGAGCAGAAGGTATAATTAGGAAATTATATGAAAAATCCAAATTGAAGACTATAGTAAGGGAATTTGAAGTAATAGCATTACTGGAAGCTATAGTAAGAGAATTTATGGAATATGGTGGTTCAAGGCTATTGTAATTTTAAGAAATTTATGGTAGAAAAACTCTTCCCAGAAGTCTATGGTAAAACAATTTTAAGAAAAAACTATGGTTGAAGGCTATAGTTAGGGGAATTTTAAAAGAATCAAGGAATAAGGATAGAGTAAGAGAATTTGAAGGAAAATAATAGTTGAAGGCTATAGTAAGGGACTTTTGACAAAAATTATGACTGAAGGCTATAGTAAGAGAATTTGAACATATTCGTGACATAAGTCTAGAGTTAGGGAATTTGAAGAAAAAATATGTCTAAAGGCTATAGACAGAGAAGTTTTGAAAAAATATTGGTTTGTAGCTATTGTAAGAGAATAAAAAAAATAATTTTGAGGGAATTTTAGTAAAACTCATGGTTAATGGCTACAGTATTGGAAAATAACGAAAATAAATCTTGAATGTTGTTGTGAGATAATTTTAAAAAAATCAGAGGTGAAGGTATAGTTTGGAAATTATATGAAAAATCCAAATTGAAGACTCTAGTAAGGGATATTGAAGAGAAAGCATTGCTGGAAGCAATAGTAAGAGAATTTGAAGAAAATGGTGGTTTAAGGCTATAGTAATTTGAAGAAAATCATGGTATCAAAACTCATGGCTTAAGTCAATGGTAAAAGAATTTTAATAAAACTATGGTTGAAGTATATAGAAAGGGAATTTTAAAAGAGTCAAGGACAAAAGAAAGAGTAAGAGAATTTGAAGGAAAATAATAGTTGAAGGCTATAGTAAGGGACTTTTGAAAAAAATTATGACTGAAGGCTATAGTAAGAGAATTTGAACATATTCGTGGCATAAGGGTAGAGTTAGGGAAGTTGAAGAAAAATCATGACTGAATGCTATAGTAAGAGAATTTTTCGAAAAATCATGGTTGAAGGCTATTATTAGAGAATTTAAAGAAAATAATTCCTAGGGAATTTTTGGAAAACTCATGGCTAATGGCTATTGTAATGGAATTTAAAAAAAAAGAATATTGAATGTTGTTGTGACATAATTTTAAAAAAATCAGAGCAGAAGGTATAATTAGGAAATTATATGAAAAATCCAAATTGAAGACTATAGTAAGGGAATTTGAAGTAATAGCATTACTGGAAGCTATAGTAAGAGAATTTGAAGAAAATGGTGGTTCAAGGCTATAGTAATTATAAGAAATTAATGGTAGCAAAACTCATGCCAGAAGTCTATGGTTAAAGAATTTTAAGAAAACTATGGTTGAAGGCTATAGTTAGGGAATTTTAAAAGAATCAAGGAATAAGGATAGAGTAAGAGAATTTGAAAGAAAATAATAGTTGAAGGCTATAGTAAGGGACTTTTGACAAAAATTATGACTGAAGGCTATAGTAAGAGAATTTGAACATATTCGTGACATAAGTCTAGAGTTAGGGAATTTGAAGAAAAATTATGTATGAAGGCTATAGACAGAGAAGTTTTGAAAAAATAATGGTTTATGGCATTTGTAAGAGAATAAAAAAAATAATTCTGAGGGAATTTTAGTAAAACTCATGGTTAATGGCTACAGTAATGGAAAATAAAGAAAATAAATCTTGAATGTTGTTGTGAGATAATTTAAAAAAAATCAGAGGTGAATGTATAGTTAGGAAATTATATGAAAAATCCAAATTGAAGACTCTAGTAAGGGAATTTGAAGAGAAAGCATTGCTGGAAGCAATAGTATGGGAATTTGAAGAAAATGGTGGTTTAAGGCTATAGTAATTTGAAGAAAATCATGGTATCAAAACTCATGGCTGAAGTCAATGGTAAAAGAATTTTAATAAAACTATGGTTGAAGTATATACTAAAGGGAATTTTAAAAGAGTCAAGGACAAAAAGAAAGAGTAATAGAATTTGAAGGAAAATAATAGTTAGGAAGGCTATAGTAAGGGACTTTTGACAAAAATTATGACTGAAGGCTATAGTAAGAGAATTTGAACATATTCGTGGCATAAGGGTAGAGTTAGGGAAGTTGAAGAAAAATCATGACTGAATGCTATAGTAAAAGAATTTTTCAAAAATCATGGTTTAAGGCTATTGTTAGAGAATTTAAAGAAAATAATTCTAGGGAATTTTGGAAAACTCATGGTTAATGGCTATTGTAATGGAATTTAAAAAAAATGAATATTGAATGTTGTTGTGACATAATTTTAAAAAAATCAGAGCGGAAGGTATAATTAGGAAATAATATGAAAAATCCAAATTGAAGACTATAGTAAGGGAATTTGAAGTAATAGCTTTACTGGAAGCTATAATAAGAGAATTTGAAGAAAATGGTGGTTCAAGGCTATAGTAATTATAAGAAATTCATGGTAGCAAAGTTCATGCCAGTAGTCTATGGTTAAAGAATTTTAAGAAAACTATGGTTGAAGGCTATAGTTAGGGAATTTTAAAAGAATCAAGGAATAAGGATAGAGTAAGAGAATTTGAAGGAAAATAATAGTTGAAGGCTATAGTAAGGGACTTTTGACAAAAATTATGACTGAAGGCTATAGTAAGAGAATTTGAACATATTCGTGACATAAGTCAAGAGTTAGGGAATTTGAAGAAAAATTATGTATGAAGGCTATAGACAGAGAAGTTTTGAAAAAATAATGGTTTATGGCATTTTTAAGAGAATAAAAAAAATAATTCTGAGGGAATTTTAGTAAAACTCATGGTTAATGGCTACAGTAATGGAAAATAAAGAAAATAAATCTTGAATGTTGTTGTGAGATAATATAAAAAAAATCAGAGGTGAATGTATAGCTAGGAAATTATATAAAAAATCCAAATTGAAGACTCTAGTAAGGGAATATGAAGAGAAAGCATTGCTGGAAGGAATATTATGAGAATTTGAAGAAAACGGTGGTTTAAGGCTATAGTAATTTGAAGAAAATCATGGTATCAAAACTCATGGCTGAAGTCAATGGTAAAAGAATTTTAATAAAACTATGGTTGAAGTATATACTAAGGGAATTTTAAAAGAGTCAAGGACAAAAGAAAGAGTAATAGAATTTGAATGAAAATAATAGTTGAAGGCTATAGTAAGGGACTTTTGACAAAAATTATGACTGAAGGCTATAGTAAGAGAATTTGAACATATTCGTGGCATAAGGGTAGAGTTAGGGAAGTTGAAGAAAAATCATGACTGAATGCTATAGTAAGAGAATTTTTCAAAAAATCATGGTTTAAGGCTATTGTTAGAGAATTTAAAGAAAATAATTCCTAGGGAATTTTGGAAAACTCATGGTTAATGGCTATTGTAATGGAATTTAAAAAAAGAATATTGAATGTTGTTGTGACATAATTTTAAAAAAAATCAGAGCCGGAAGGTATAATTAGGAAATTATATGAAAAATCCAAATAGAAGACTATAAAAGGGAATTTGAAGTAATAGCATTACTGGAAGCTATAGTAAGAGAATTTGAAGAAAATGGTGGTTCAAGGCTATAGTAATTTTAAGAAATTCATGGTAGGAAAACTCATGCCAGAAGTCGATGGTAAAAGAATTTTATGAAAACTATGGTAGAAGGCTATAGTTAGGGAATTTTAAAAGAATCAAAGAATAAGGATAGAGCAAGAGAATTTCAAGGAAAATAATAGTTGAAGGCTATAGTAAGGGACTTTTGACAAAAATTATGACTGAAGGCTATTGTAAGAGAATTTGAACATATCCGTGACATAAGTCTAGAGTTAGGGAATTTGAAGAAAAATTATGTATGAAGGCTATAGACAGAGAAGTTTTGAAAAAACAATGGTTTATGGCTATTGTAAAAGAATAAAAAAAACAATTCTGAGGGTATTTTTGTAAAACTCATGGTTAATGGCTACAGTAATGGAAATTAAAGAAAATAAATCTTGTATGTTGTTGTGAGATAATTTTAAAAAAATCAGAGGTGAAGGTATAGTTAGGAAATTATATGAGAAATCCAAATTGAAGACTATACTAAGGGAATTTGAAGAGAAAGCATTGCTGGAAGCAATAGTATGCGAATTTGAAGAAAATGATGGTTTAAAAAGAATCAAGGACAAAGGAAAGAGTAAGAGAATTTGAAGGAAAAATAATAGTTGAAGGCTATAGTAAGGGACTTTTGATAATAATTATGGCGGAAGGCTATAGTAAGAGAATTTGAACATATTCGTGGCATTAGGGTAGTGTTAGGGAATTTGAAGAAAAATCACGACTGAATGCTAAAGGAAGATAATTTTTCAAAAAATCATGGTTTAAGGCTATAGTTAGGGAATTTAAAGCAAATAATATCTTGGGAATTTTTGGATAACTCATGGTTAATGGCTATTGTAATGGAATTTAAACAAAATAAATATTGAATGTTGTTGTGACATAATTTTAAAAAAATCAGAGCACAAGGTATAATTAGGAAATTATATGAAAAATCCAAATTGAAGACTCTAGTAAGGGAATTTGAAGTAATAGCATTGCTGGAACCTATAGTAAGAGAATTTGAAGAAAATGGTGGTTCAAGGCTACAGAAATTTGAAGAAATTTATTGCATCAAAACTCTTGGCTGAAGTCTATGGTAAAATAATTTTAGAAAACTATGGTTGAAGGCTATAGTAAGAGAATTTTAAAAGAGTCAAGGAAATTAGAAAGAGTAAGAGAATTTTACGGAAAATAATAGTTGAAGGCAATAGTAAGGGACTTTTGACAAAAGTTATTATTAAGGCTATAGTAAGAAAATTTGAAGAGATTCGTGGCATAAGTCTAGAGTTAGGGAATTTGAAGAAAAATGAAGTCTGAAGGCAATAGTAATAGAATTTTTCAAAAAATCATGGTTTAAGGATACTGTTAGAGAATTTAAAGAATATAAATCCTAGGGAGTTTTTGGAAAACTTATAGCTAATGGCTATTGTAATGGAATTTAAACGAAATGAATAGTGAATGTTGTTGTGACATAATTTGAAAAAAATCAGAGCTGAAGGTATAGTTAGGAAATTATATGAAAAATCCAAATTGAAGACTCTAGAAAGGGAATTTGAAGTAATAGCATTGTTGGAACCTATAGTAAGAGAATTTGAAGAAAATGGTGGTTCAAGGCTAAAGTAATTTGAAGAAAGTCATGGTAGCAAAACTCATGGCTGAAGTTTATGGTAAAAGAATTTTAAGAAAACTATGGTTGAAGGCTATAGTTAGGGAATTTTAAAAGAACCAAGGAAAAAGGAAAGAGTAAGAGAATTTGAAGGAAAATAATAGTTGATGGCAATAGTAATGGACTTTTGACAAAAGTTATGAATAAGGCTATAGTAAGAAAATTTGAAGAGATTCGTGGCATAAGTCTAGAGTTAGGGAATTTGAAGAAAAAAATGAAGTCTGAAGGCTATAGTAATAGAATTTTTTCAAAAAATCATGGTTTAAGTCTATTGTTAGAGAATTTAAAGAATAAAAATCCTAGGGAGTTTTTGGAAAACTCATAGCTAATGGCTATTGTAATAGAATTTAAACAAAATGAATATTGAATGTTGTTGTGACATAATTAGAAAAAAATCAGAGCAGAAGGTATAGTTAGGAAATTATATGAAAAATCCAAATTGAAGACTCTAGTAAGGGAATTTGAAGTAATAGCATTGTTGGAAACTATAGTAAGAGATTTTGAAGAAAATGGTGGTTCAAGGCTATAGTAATTTAAAAAAAGTCATGGTAGCAAAACTAATGGCTGAAGTTTATGGTAAAATAATTTTAAGAAAACTATGGTTGAAGGCTATAGTTAGGGAATTTTAATTGAAACAAGGCAAAAGGAAAGCGTAAGAGAATTTGAAGGAAAATAATAGTTGTAGGCAATAGTAAGGGACTTTTGAAAAAATTTAAGACTAAAGGGTATAGTAAGAGAATTTGCAGATATTCGTGACACAAGTCTAGAGTTAGGGAAATTGAAGAAAAATAAAGTATGAAGGCTATAGTAAGAGAACTTTTGAAAAAATAATGGTTTAAGGCTATTGTAAGAGAATTAAAAAATATAATTCTGAGGGAATTTTTGTAAAAGTCATGGTTAATGGATACTGTAATGGAATTTAAAGAAAATAAATTTTGAATGTAATTGTGAGATAATTTTAAAAAAATCAGAGGAGTAGGTATAGTTAGGAAATTAAATGAAAAATCCAAATTCAACACTATAGTAAGGGAATTTGAAGAAAAAACATTGCAGGAAGCAATAGTAAGAGAATTTGAAGAAAATGGTGCTTTAAGGCTATAGTAATTATAAGAAAATCATGGTATCATAACTTATGTCTGAAGTCAATGGTAAAAGAATTTTAAGAAAACAATGGTTTTAGTATATAGTAAGGGAATTTTAAAAGAATCAAGGACAAAGGAAAGTGTAAGAGAATTTGAAGGAAAATAATAGTTGAAGGCTATAGTAAGGGATTTTGACAAAAATTAAAACTGAAGGCTATAGTAAGAGAATTTGAACATATTCGTGGGCATTAGGGTAGCGTTAGGGAATTTGAACAAAAATCATGACTGAATGCTATAGTAAGATAATTTTTCAAAAAATCATGGTTTAAAGGCTATTGTTAGGGAATTTAAAGCAAATAATTCTTAGGGAAGTTTTGGATAACTCATGGTTAATGGCAATTGAAATGGAATTTAAACAAAATGAATATTGAATGTTGTTGTGACATAATTTGAAAAAAAAATCAGAGCAGAAGGTGTAGTTAGGAAATTATATGAAAAATCCAAATTGATGACTCTATTAAGGGAATTTGAAGAAATAGCATTGTTGGAACCTATAGTAAGAGAATTTGAAGAAAAATGGTGGTTCAAGGCTATAGTAATTTGAAGAAATTCATGGTAGCAAAACTCATAGCTGAAGTTTATGGTAAAAGAATTTTAAGAAAACTATGGTTGAAGGCTATAGTTAGGGAATTTTAAAAGAACCAAGGAAAAAAGGAAAGGGTAAGAGAATTTGAAGGAAAATAATAGTTGAAAGCAATAGTAAGGGAATTTGGAAAAAAAATCAAGACTAAAGGCTATAGTAAGAGAATTTGAACATATTTGTGGCATTAGGGTAGCGTTAGGGAATTTGAAGAAAAATCACGACTGAATGCTAAAGTAAGAGAATTTTTCAAAAAATCATGGTTTAAGGCTATTGTTAGAGAATTTAAAGCAAATAATTCCTAGGGAATTTTTTGATAACTCATGGTTAATGGCTATTGTAATGGAATTTAAACAAAATGAATATTGAATGTTGTTGTGACATAATTTTCAAAAAATCAGTGCAGAAGGTATTGTTAGGAAATAATATGAAAAATCCAAATTGAAGACTCTAGTAAGGGAATTTGAAGTAATAGCATTGTTGGAACCTATAGTAAGAGAATTTCAAGAAAAAGGAGGTTCAAGGCTATAGTAATTTGAAGAGAATTTGAAGATATTTGTGACATAAGTCTAGAGTAAGGGAATTTGAAGAAAAATCATGTCTGAAGGCTATAGTAAGAGAACTTTTAAAAAAATAATGGTTTAAGGCTATTGTAAGAGAATAAAAAAAATAATTGTGAGGGAATTTTTGTAAAACTCATGGTTAATGGCTACAGTAATGGAAAATAAAGAAAATAAATCTTGAAAGTTGTTGTGAGATAATTTAAAAAAAATCAGAGGTGAATGTATAGTTAGGAAATTATATGAAAAATCCAAATTGAAGACTCTTGTAAGGGAATTTGAAGAGAAAGCATTGCTGGAAGCAATAGTATGAGAATTTGAAGAAAACGGTGGTTTAAGGCTATAGTAATTTTAAGAAAATCATGGTATCAAAACTCATGGCTTAAGTCAATGGTAAAAGAATTTTAATAAAACTATGGTTGAAGTATATAGTAAGGGAATTTTAAAAGAGTCAAGGACAAAAGAAAGAGTAAGAGAATTTGAAGGAAAATAATAGTTGAAGGCTATAGTAAGGGACTTTTGACAAAAATTATGACTGAAGGCTATAGTAAGAGAATTTGAACATATTCGTGGCATAAGGGTGGAGTTAGGGAAGTTGAAGAAAAATCATGACTGAATGCTATAGTAAGAGAATTTTTCGAAAAATCATGGTTTAAGGCTATTGTTAGAGAATTTAAAGAAAATAATTCCTAGGGAATTTTTGGAAAACTCATGGCTAATGGCTATTGTAATGGAATTTAAAAAAAAAGAATATTGAATGTTGTTGTGACATAATATTTAAAAAAATCAGAGCAGAAGGTATAATTAGGAAATTATATGAAAAATCCAAATTGAAGACTATAGAAAGGGAATTTGAAGTAATAGCATTACTGGAAGCTATAGTAAGAGAATTTGAAGAAAATGGTGGTTCAAGGCTATAGTAATTATAAGAAATTCATGGTAGCAAAACTCATGCAAGAAGTCTATGGTTAAAGAATTTTAAAAAAACTATGGTTGAAGGCTATAGTTAGGGAATTTTAAAAGAATCAAGGAATAAGGATAGAGTAAGAGAATTTGAAGGAAAATAATAGTTGAAGGCTATAGTAAGGGACTTTTGACAAAAATTATGACTGAAGGCTATAGTAAGAGAATTTGAACATATTCGTGACATAAGTCTAGAGTTAGGGAATTTGAAGAAAAATTATGTATGAAGGCTATAGACAGAGAAGTTTTGAAAAAATAATGGTTTATGGCATTTGTAAGAGAATAAAAAAAATAATTCTGAGGGAATTTTTGTAAAACTCATGGTTAATGGCTACAGTAATGGAAAATAAAGAAAATAAATCTTGAATGTAGTTGTGAGATAATTTAAAAAAAATCAGAGGTGAAGGTATAGTTAGGAAATTATATGAAAAATCCAAATTGAAGACTCTAGTAAGGGAATTTGAAGAGAAAGCATTGCTGGAAGCAATAGTATGGGAATTTGAAGAAAATGGTGGTTTAAGGCTATAGTAATTTGATGAAAATCATGGTATCAAAACTCATGGCTGAAGTCAATGGTAAAAAGAATTTTAATAAAACTATGGTTGAAGTATATACTAAGGGAATTTTAAAAGAGTCAAGGACAAAAGAAAGAGTAATAGAATTTGAAGGAAAATAATAGTTGAAGGCTATAGTAAGGGACTTTTGACAAAAATTATGACTGAAGGCTATAGTAAGAGAATTTGAACATATTCGTGGCATAAGGGTAGAGTTAGGGAAGTTGAAGAAAAATCATGACTGAATGCTATAGTAAGAGAATTTTTCGAAAAATCATGGTTTAAGGCTATTATTAGAGTATTTAAAGAAAATAATTCCTAGGGAATTTTTGGAAAACTCATGGCTAATGGCTATTGTAATGGAATTTAAAAAAAAAGAATATTGAATTTTGTTGTGACATAATTTTAAAAAAATCAGAGCAGAAGGTATAATTAGGAAATTATATGAAAAATCCAAATTGAAGACTATAGTAAGGGAATTTGAAGTAATAGCATTACTGGAAGCTATAGTAAGAGAATTTGAAGAAAATGGTGGTTCAAGGCTATAGTAATTATAAGAAATTCATGGTAGCAAAACTCATGCCAGAAGTCAATGGTAAAAGAATTTTAAGAAAACTATGGTTGAATGCTATAGTTAGGGAATTTTAAAAGAACCAAGGAAAAAGGAAAGAGTAAGAGAATTTGAAGGAAAATAATAGTTGATGGCAATAGTAAGGGACTTTTGACAAAAGTTATGAATAAGGCTATAGTAAGAAAATTTGAAGAGATTCGTGGCATAAGTCTAGAGTTAGGGAATTTGAAGAAAAATGAAGTCTGAAGGGTATAGTAATAGAATTTTTCAAAATATCTTGGTTTAAGGCTATTGTTAGAGAATTTAGAGAATATAAATCCTAGGGAGTTTTTGGAAAACTCATAGCTAATGGCTATTGTAATGAAATTTAAACAAAATGAATATTGAATGTTGTTGTGACATAATTTGAAAAAAATCAGAGCAGAAGGTATAGTTAGGAAATTATATGAAAAATCCAAATTGAAGACTCTAGTTAGGGAATTTGTAGTAATAGCATTGTTGGAACCTATAGTAAGAGAATTTGAAGAAAATGGTGGTTCAAGGCTATAGTAATTTGAAGAAAATCCTGGTAGCAAAACTAATGGCTGAAGTTTATGGTTAAATAATTTTAAGAAAACTATGGTTGAAGGCTATGGTTAGGGAATTTTAAATGAACCAAGGAAAAAGGAAAGAGTTAGAGAATTTGAAGGAAAATAATAGTTGAAGGCAATAGAAAGGGACTTTTGAAAAAAATTAAGACTAAAGGCTATAGTAAGAGAATTTGCAGAAATTCGTGACATAAGTCTAGAGTTAGGGAATTTGAAGAAAAATGATATATGAAGGCTATAGTAAGAGAACTTTCAAAAAAATAATGGTTTAAGGCTACTGTATGAGAATTAAAAAAAATAATTCTGAGGGAATTTTAGTAAAAGTCATGGTTAATGGCTACTGTAATGGAATTTAAAGAAAATAAATTTTGAATGTAATTGTGAGATAATTTTAAAAAAATTAGAGGTGTAGGCATAGTTAGGAAATTATATGAAAAATCCAAATTGAACTCTATAGTAAGGGAATTTGAAGAAAAAGCTTTGCTGGAAGCAATAGTAAGAGAATTTGAAGAAAATGGTGGTTTAAGGCTATAGTAATTTTAAGAAAATCATGGTATCAAAACTCGTGGTTGAAGTCTATGGTAAAAGAATTTTAAGAAAACTATGGTTGTAGTATATAGTAAGGGAATTTTAAAAGAATCAAGGACAAAGGAAAGAGGAAGAGAATTTGAAGGAAAATAATAGTTGAAGGCTATAGTAAGGGACTTTTTGATAAAAATTATGATGGAAGGCTATAGTAAGAGAATTTGAACATATTCGTGGCATTAGGGTAAGCGTTAGGGAATTTGAAGAAAAATCACGACTGAATGCTAAAGTAATAGAATTTTTCAAAAAATCATGGTTTAAGGGTATTGTTAGGGAATTTAAAAGCAAATAATATCTAGGGAATTTTTGGAAAACTCATGGTTAATGGCTATTTTAATGAAATTTAAACAAAATGAATATTGAATGTTGTTGTGACATAATTTGAAAAAAAATCAGAGCAGAAGGTATTTTTAGGAAATTATATGAAAAAAATCCAAATTGAAGACTCTTGTAAGGGAATTTGAAGTAATAGCATTGTTGGAACCTTTAGTAAGAGAATTTGAAGAAAATGGTGGTTCAAGGCTATAGTAATTTGAAGAAAGTCAAGGTAGCAAAACTCAAGGCCGAAGTTTATGGTAAAATAATTTTAAGAAAACTATGGTTGAAGGCTATAGTTAGGGAATTTTAAATGAACCAAGGAAAAAGGAAAGAGTTAGAGAATTTGAAGGAAAATAATAGTTGAAGGCAATAGTAAGGGACTTTTGAAAAAAATTAAGACTAAAGGCTATAGTAAGAGAATTTGCAGATATTCTTGACATAAGTCTAGAGTTAGGGAATTTGAAGAAAAATCATATATGAAGGCTATAGAAAGAGAACTTTTGAAAAAATAATGGTTTAAGGCTACTGTAAGAGAATTAAAAAAAATAATTTTGAGGGAATTTTAGTAAAAGTCATGGTTAATGGCTACTGTAATGGAATTTAAAGAAAATAAATTTTGAATGTAATTGTGAGATAATTTTAAAAAAATCAGAGGTGTAGGCATAGTTAGGAAATTATATGAAAAATCCAAATTGAACACTATAGTAAGAGAATTTGAAGAAAAAGGTTTGCTGGAAGCAATAGTAAGAGAATTTGAAGAAAATGATGGTTTAAGGCTATAGTAATTTTAAGAAAATCATGGTATCAAAACTCATGGTTGAAGTCTATGGTAAAAGAATTTTAAGAAAACTATGGTTGTAGTATATAGTAAGGGAATTTTAAAAGAATCAAGGACAAAGGAAAGAGTAAGAGAATTTGAAGGAAAATAATAGTTGAAGGCTATAGTAAGGGACTTTTGATAAAAATTATGACGGAAGGCTATAGTAAGAGAATTTGAACATATTTGTGGCATTAGGGTAGCGTTAGGGAATTTGAAGAAAAATCACGACTGAATGCTAAAGTGAGAGAATTTTTAAAAAAATCTTGGTTTAAGGCTATTGTTATGGAATTTAAAGCAAATAATATCTAGGGAATTTTTGGATAACTCATGGTTAATGGCTATTGTAATGGAATTTTAACAAAATGAATATTGAATGTTGTTGTGACATAATTTTAAAAAAATCAGAGCAGAAGGTGTAGTTAGGAAATTATATGAAAAATCCAAATTGAAGACTCTAGTAAGGGAATTTAAAGTAATAGCATTGTTGGAACCTATAGTAAGAAAATTTGAAGAAAATGGTGGTTCAAGGCTATAGTAATTTGAAAAAATTCATGGTAGCAAAACTCATAGCTGAAGTTTATGGTAAAAGAATTTTAAGAAAACTATAGTTGAAGGCTATAGTTAGGGAATTTTAAAAGAACAAAGGAAAAAGAAAAGAGTAAGAGAATTTGAAGGAAAATAATAGTTGATGGCAATAGTAAGGGACTTTTGACAAAAGTTATGAATAAGACTATAGTAAGAAAATTTGAAGAGATTCGTGGCTTTAGTCTAGAGTTAGGGAATTTGAAGAAAAATGAAGTCTGAAGGCTATAGTAATAGAATTTTTCGAAAAATCATGGTTTAAGGCTATTGTTAGAGAATTTAAAGAATATAAATCCTAGGGAGTTTTTGGAAAACTCATAGCTAATGGCTATTGTAATGAAATTTAAACAAAATGAATATTGAATGTTGTTGTGACATAATTTGAAAAAAATCAGAGCAGAAGGTATAGTTAGGAAATTATATGAAAAATCCAAATTGAAGACTCTAGTTAGGGAATTTGAAGTAATAGCATTGTTGGAACCTATTGTAAGAGAATTTGAAGAAAATGGTGGTTCAAGGCTATAGTAATTTGAAGAAAGTCATGGTAGCAAAACTCATGGCTGAAGTTTATGGTAAAATAATTTTAAGAAAACTATGGTTCAAGGCTATAGTTAGGGAATTTTAAATGAACCAAGGAAAAAGGAAAGAGTAAGAGAATTTGAAGGAAAATAATAGTTGAAGGCAATAGTAAGGGACTTTTGAAAAAAATTAAGACTAAAGGCTATAGTAAGAGAATTTGCAGATATTTGTGACATAAGTGTAGAGTTAGGGAATTTGAAGAAAAATCTTATATGAAGGCTATAGTAAGAGAACTTTTGAAAAAATAATGGTTTATGGCTAATGTAAGAGAATTAAAAAAAAAAATTGAGGGAATTTTAATAAAAGTCATGGTTAATGGCTACTGTAATGGAATTTAAAGAAAATAAATTTTGAATGTAATTGTGAGATAATTTTAAAAAAATTAGAGGTGTAGGTATTGTTAGGAAATTATATGAAAAAAATCCAAATTGAACACTATAGTAAGAGAATTTGAAGAAAAAAGCTTTGCTGGAAGCAATAGTAAGAGAATTTGAAGAAAATGATGGTTTAAGGCTATAGTAATTTTAAGAAAATCATGGTATCAAAACTCCTGGTTGAAGTCTATGGTAAAAGAATTTTAAGAAAACTATGGTTGTAGTATATAGTAAGGGAATTTTAAAAGAATCAAGGACAAAGGAAAGAGTAAGAGAATTTGAAGGTAAATAATAGTTGAAGGCTATAGTAAAGGACTTTTGATAAAAATTATGATGGAAGGCTATAGTAAGAGAATTTGAACATATTCGTGGCATTAGGGTAGCGTTAGGGAATTTGAAGAAAAATCACGACTGAAAGCTAAAGTAAGAGAATTTTTCAAAAACTCATGGTTTAAGGCTATTGTTAGGGAATTTATAGCAAATAATATCTAGGGAATTTTTGGATAACTCATGGTTAATGGCTATTGTAATGGAATTTTAACAAAATGAATATTGAATGTTGTTGTGACATAATTTTAAAAAAATCAGAGCAGAAGGTATAGTTAGGAAATTATATGAAAAATCCAAATTGAAGACTCTAGTAAGGGAATTTAAAGTAATAGCATTGTTGGAACCTATAGTAAGAGAATTTGAAGAAAATGGTGGTTCAAGGCTAGAGTAATTTGAAGAAATTCATGGTAGCAAAACTCATTGCTGAAGTTTATGGTAAAAGAATTTTAAGAAAACTATAGTTGAAGGCTATAGTTAGGGGATTTTAAAAGAACCAAGGAAAAAGGAAAGAGTAAGAGAATTTGAAGGAAAATAATAGTTGATGGCAATAGTAAGGGACTTTTGACAAAAGTTATGAATAAGGCTATAGTAAGAAAATTTGAAGAGATTCGTGGCTTTAGTCTAGAGTTAGGGAATTTGAAGAAAAATGAAGTCTGAAGGCTATAGTAATAGAATTTTTCAAAAAATCATGGTTTAAGGCTATTGTTAGAGAATTTAAAGAATATAAATCCTAGGGAGTTTTTGGAAAACTCATAGCTAATGGCTATTGTAATGAAATTTAAACAAAATGAATATTGAATGTTGTTGTGACATAATTTGAAACAAATCAGAGCAGAAGGTATAGTTAGGAAATTATATGAAAAATCCAAATTGAAGACTCTTGTAAGTGAATTTGAAGTAATAGCATTGTTGGAACCTATTGTAAGAGAATTTGTAGAAAATGGTGGTTCAAGGCTATAGTAATTTGAAGAAAGTCAAGGTAGCAAAACTCAAGGCTGAAGTTTATGGTAAAATAATTTTAAGAAAACTATGGTTGAAGGCTATAGTTAGGGAATTTTAAATGAACCAAGGAAAAAGGAAAGAGTTAGAGAATTTGAAGGAAAATAATAGTTGAAGGCAATAGTAAGGGACTTTTGAAAAAAATTAAGACTAAAGGCTATAGTAAGAGAATTTGCAGATATTCTTGACATAAGTCTAGAGTTAGGGAATTTGAAGAAAAATCATATATGAAGGCTATAGAAAGAGAACTTTTGAAAAAATAATGGTTTAAGGCTACTGCAAGAGAATTAAAAAAAATAATTCTGATGGAATTTTAATAAAAGTCATGGTTAATGGCTACTGTAATGGAATTTAAAGAAAATAAATTTTGAATGTAATTGTGAGATAATTTTAAAAAAATCAGAGGTGTAGGCATAGTTAGGAAATTATATGAAAAATCCAAATTGAACACTATAGTAAGGGAATTTGAAGAAAAAGCTTTGCTGGAAGCAATAGTAAGAGAATTTGAAGAAAATGGTGGTTTAAGGCTATAGTAATTTAAAGAAAATCATGGTATCAACACTCGTGGTTGAAGTCTATGGTAAAAGAATTTTAAGAAAACTATGGTTGTAGTATATAGTAAGGGAATTTTAAAAGAATCAAGGACAAAGGAAAGAGTAAGAAAATTTGAAGGAAAATAATAGTTGAAGGCTATAGTAAGGGACTTTTGATAAAAATTATGACAGAAGGCTATAGTAAGAGAATTTGAACATATTCGTGGCATTAGGGTAGCGTTAGGGAATTTGAAGAAAAATCACGACTGAATGCTAAAGTAATAGAATTTTTCAAAAAATCATGGTTTAAGGGTATTGTTAGGGAATTTAAAGCAAATAATATCTAGGGAATTTTTGGAAAACTCATGGTTAATGGCTATTTTAATGAAATTTAAACAAAATGAATATTGAATGTTGTTGTGACATAATTTGAAAAAAATCAGAGCAGAAGGTATTTTTAGGAAATTATATGAAAAATCCAAATTGAAGACTCTTGTAAGGGAATTTGAAGTAATAGCATTGTTGGAACCTTTAGTAAGAGAATTTGAAGAAAATGGTGGTTCAAGGCTATAGTAATTTGAAGAAAGTCAAGGTAGCAAAACTCAAGGCCGAAGTTTATGGTAAAATAATTTTAAGAAAACTATGGTTGAAGGCTATAGTTAGGGAATTTTAAATGAACCAAGGAAAAAGGAAAGAGTTAGAGAATTTGAAGGAAAATAATAGTTGAAGGCAATAGTAAGGGACTTTTGAAAAAAATTAAGACTAAAGGCTATAGTAAGAGAATTTGCAGATATTCTTGACATAAGTCTAGAGTTAGGGAATTTGAAGAAAAATCATATATGAAGGCTATAGAAAGAGAACTTTTGAAAAAATAATGGTTTAAGGCTACTGTAAGAGAATTAAAAAAAATAATTCTGAGGGAATTTTAGTAAAAGTCATGGTTAATGGCTACTGTAATGGAATTTAAAGAAAATAAATTTTGAATGTAATTGTGAGATAATTTTAAAAAAATCAGAGGTGTAGGTATAGTTAGGAAATTATATGAAAAAATCCAAATTGAACACTATAGTAAGGGAATTTGAAGAAAAAAGCTTTTGCTGGAAGCAATAGTAAGAGAATTTGAAGAAAATGGTGGTTTAAGGCTATAGTAATTTAAAGAAAATCATGGTATCAACACTCGTGGTTGAAGTCTATGGTAAAAGAATTTTAAGAAAACTATGGTTGTAGTATAGAGTAAGGGAATTTTAAAAGAATCAAGGACAAAGGAAAGAGTAAGAGAATTTGAAGGAAAATAATAGTTGAAGGCTATAGTAAGGGTCTTTTTGATAAAAATTATGACGGAAGGCTATAGTAAGAGAATTTGAACATATTCGTGGCATTAGGGTAGCGTTAGGGAATTTGAAGAAAAATCACGACTGAATGCTAAAGTAATAGAATTTTTCAAAAAATCATGGTTTAAGGGTATTGTTAGGGAATTTAAAGCAAATAATATCTAGGGAATTTTTGGAAAACTCATGGTTAATGGCTATTTTAATGAAATTTAAACAAAATGAATATTGAATGTTGTTGTGACATAATTTGAAAAAAATCAGAGCAGAAGGTATTTTTAGGAAATTATATGAAAAATCGAAATTGAAGACTCTTGTAAGGGAATTTGAAGTAATAGCATTGTTGGAACCTTTAGTAAGAGAATTTGAAGAAAATGGTGGTTCAAGGCTATAGTAATTTGAAGAAAGTCAAGGTAGCAAAACTCAAGGCCGAAGTTTATGGTAAAATAATTTTAAGAAAACTATGGTTGAAGGCTATAGTTAGGGAATTTTAAATGAACCAAGGAAAAAGGAAAGAGTTAGAGAATTTGAAGGAAAATAATAGTTGAAGGCAATACTAAGGGACTTTTGAAAAAAATTAAGACTAAAGGCTATAGTAAGAGAATTTGCAGATATTCTTGACATAAGTCTAGAGTTAGGGAATTTGAAGAAAAATCATATATGAAGGCTATAGAAAGAGAACTTTTGAAAAAATAATGGTTTAAGGCTACTGTAAGAGAATTAAAAAAAATAATTCTGAGGGAATTTTAGTAAAAGTCATGGTTAATGGCTACTGTAATGGAATTTAAAGAAAATAAATTTTGAATGTAATTGTGAGATAATTTTAAAAAAATCAGAGGTGTAGGTATAGTTAGGAAATTATATGAAAAATCCAAATTGAACACTATAGTAAGGGAATTTGAAGAAAAAGCTTTGCTGGAAGCAATAGTAAGAGAATTTGAAGAAAATGGTGGTTTAAGGCTATAGTAATTTAAAGAAAATCATGGTATCAACACTCGTGGTTGAAGTCTATGGTAAAAGAATTTTAAGAAAACTATGGTTGTAGTATATAGTAAGGGAATTTTAAAAGAATCAAGGACAAAGGAAAGAGTAAGAGAATTTGAAGGAAAATAATAGTTGAAGGCTATAGTAAGGGTCTTTTTGATAAAAATTATGACGGAAGGCTATAGTAAGAGAATTTGAACATATTCGTGGCATTAGGGTAGCGTTAGGGAATTTGAAGAAAAATCACGACTGAATGCTAAAGTAATAGAATTTTTCAAAAAATCATGGTTTAAGGCTATTGTTAGGGAATTTAAAGCAAATAATATCTAGGGAATTTTTGGAAAACTCATGGTTAATGGCTATTTTAATGAAATTTAAACAAAATGAATATTGAATGTTGTTGTGACATAATTTGAAAAAAATCAGAGTAGAAGGTATTTTTAGGAAATTATATGAAAAATCCAAATTGAAGACTCTTGTAAGGGAATTTGAAGTAATAGCATTGTTGGAACCTTTAGTAAGAGAATTTGAAGAAAATGGTGGTTCAAGGCTATAGTAATTTGAAGAAAGTCATGGTAGTAAAACTCATGGCTGAAGTTTATGGTAAAATAATTTTAAGAAAACTATGGTTGAAGGCTATAGTTAGGGAATTTTAAATGAACCAAGGAAAAAGGAAAGAGTTAGAGAATTTGAAGGAAAATAATAGTTGAAGGCAATAGTAAGGGACTTTTGAAAAAAATTAAGACTAAAGGCTATAGTAATAGAATTTGAAGATATTCGTGACATAAGTCTAGAGTTAGGGAATTTGAAGAAAAATCATATATGAAGGCTATAGTAGGAGAACTTTTGAAAAAATAATGGTTTAAGGCTATTGTAAGAGAATTAAAAAAAAAATTCTGAGGGAATTTTAATAAAAGTCATGGTTAATGGCTACTGTAATGGAATTTAAAGAAAATAAATTTTGAATGTAATTGTGAGATAATTTTAAAAAAATTAGAGGTGTAGGTATTGTTAGGAAATTATATGAAAAATCCAAATTGAACACTATAGTAAGAGAATTTGAAGAAAAAGCTTTGCTGGAAGCAATAGTAAGAGAATTTGAAGAAAATGATGGTTTAAGGCTATAGTAATTTTAAGAAAATCATGGTATCAAAACTCATGGTTGAAGTCTATGGTAAAAGAATTTTAAGAAAACTATGGTTGTAGTATATAGTAAGGGAATTTTAAAAGAATCAAGGACAAAGGAAAGAGTAAGAGAATTTGAAGGAAAATATTTGTTGAAGGCTATAGTAAGGGACTTTTGATAAAAATTATGACGGAAGGCTATAGTAAGAGAATTTGAACATATTCGTGGCAGTAGGGTAGCGTTAGGGAATTTGAAGAAAAATCACGACTGAATGCTAAAGTAAGAGAATTTTTCAAAAAATCATGGTTTAAGGCTATTGTTAGGGAATTTAAAGCAAATAATATCTAGGGAATTTTTGGATAACTCATGGTTAATCGCTACTGTAATGGAATTTCAACAAAATGAATATTGAATGTTGTTGTGACATAATTTTAAAAAAATCAGAGCAGTAGGTATAGTTAGGAAATTATATGAAAAATCCAAATTGAAGACTCTAGTAAGGGAATTTAAAGTAATAGCTTTGTTGGAACCTATAGTAAGAGAATTTGAAGAAAATGGTGGTTCAAGGCTATAGTAATTTGAAGAAATTCATGGTAGCAAAACTCATAGCTGAAGTTTATGGTAAAAGAATTTTAAGAAATCTATGGTTGAAGGCTATAGTTAGGAAATTTTAAAAGAACCATGGAAAAAGGAAAGAGTAAGAGAATTTGAAGGAAAATAATAGTTGAAGGCAATAGTAAGGGACTTTTTAAAAAATTTAAGACTAAAGGATATAGTAAGAGAATTTGCAGATATTCGTGACATAAGTCTAGAGTTAGGGAATTTGAAGAAAAATCATGTATGAAGGCTATAGTAAGAGAACTTTTGAAAAAATAATGGTTAAAGGCTATTGTATGTGAATTAAAAAAAATAATTCTGAGGCAATTTTAGTAAAAGTCATGTTTAATGGCTACTGTAATGGAATTTAAAGAAAATAAATTTTGAATGTAATTGTGAGATAATTTTAAAAAAATTAGAGGTGTAGGTATAGTTAGGAAATTATATAAAAAATCCAAATTGAACACTATAGTAAGAGAATTTGAAGAAAAAGCTTTGCAGGAAGCAATAATAAGAGAATTTGAAGAAAATGGTGGTTTAAGGCTATAGTAATTTTAAGAAATTCATGGTTGCAAAACTCATAGCTGAAGTTTATGGTAATAGAATTTTAAGAAAACTATGGTTGAAGGCTATAGTTAGGGAATTTTAAAAGAACCAAGGAAAAAGGAAAGAGTGAGAGAATTTGAAGGAAAATAATAGTTGAAGGCAATAGTATGGGACTTTTGAAAAAATTTAAGACTAAAGGCTATAGTAAGAGAATTTGCAGATATTCGTGACATAAGTCTAGAGTTAGGGAATTTGAAGAAAAATCTTGTATGAAGGCTATAGTAAGAGAACTTTTGATATAATAATGGTTAAAGGCTATTGTAAGAGAAGTAAAAAAAATAATTCTAAGGGAATTTTAGTAAAAGTCATGGTTAATGGCTACTGAAATGGAATTTAAAGAAAAAAAATTTTGAATGTAATTGTGAGATAATTTTAAGAAAATCAGAGGTGTAGGTATAGTAAGGGAATTCGAAGAAAAAGCATTGCAGGAAGCAATAATAAGAGAATTTGAAGAAAATGGTGGTTTAAGGCTATAGTAATTTTAAGAAAATCATGGTATCAAAACCCATGGCTGAAGTCTATGGTAAAAGAATTTAAAGAAAACTATGGTTTTAGGATATAGTAAGGGAATTTTAAAAGAATCAAGGACAAAGGAAAGAGTTAGAGAATTTGAAGGAAAATAATAGTTGAAGGCTATAGTAAGGGACTTTTGATAAAAATTATGACGGAAGGCTATAGTAAGAGAATTTGAACATATTCGTGGCATTAGGATAGCGTTAGGGAATTTGAAGAAAAATCACGACTGAATGCAAAAGTAAGAGAATTTTTCAAAAAATCATGGTTTATGGCTATGGTTAGGGAATTTAAAGCAAATAATATCTAGGGAATTTTTGGATAACTCATGGATAATGACTATTGTAATGGAATTTAAACAAAATGAATATTGAATGTTGTTGTGACATAATTTTAAAAAAATCAGAGCAGATGGTATAGTTAGGAAATTATATGAAAAATCCAAATTGAAGTCTCTAGTAAGGGAATTTAAAGTAATAGCATTGTTGGAACCTATAGTTAGTGAATTTGAAGAAAATGGTGGTTCAAGGCTATAGTAATTTGAAGAAATTCATGGTAGCAAAACTCATAGCTGAAGTTTATGGTAAAAGAATTTTTAGAAAACTATAGTTGAAGGTTATAGTTAGGGTATTTTAAAAGAACCAAGGAAAAAGAAAAGAGTAAGAGAATTTGAAGGAAAATAATAGTTGATGGCAATAGTAAGGGACTTTTGACAAAAGTTATTAATAAGGCTATAGTAAGAAAATTTGAAGAGATTCGTGGCATAAGTCTAGAGTTAGGGAATTTGAAGAAAAATGATGTCTGAAGGCTATAGTAATAGAATTTTTCAAAAAATCATGGTTTAAGGCTATTGTTAGAGAATTTAAAGAATATAAATCCTAGGGAGTTTTTGGAAAACTGATAGCTAATGGCTATTGTAATGAAATTTACACAAAATGAATATTGAATGTTGTTGTGACATAATTTGAAAAAAATCAGAGCAGAAGGTATAGTTAGGAAATTATATGAAAAATCCAAATTGAAGACTCTTGTAAGGGAATTTGAAGTAATAGCATTGTTGGAACCTTTAGTAAGAGAATTTGAAGAAAATGGTGGTTCAAGGCTATAGTAATTTGAAGAAAGTCATGGTAGCAAAACTCATGGCTGAAGTTTATGGTAAAATAATTTTAAGAAAACTATGGTTGAAGGCTATAGTTAGGGAATTTTAAATGAACCAAGGAAAAAGGAAAGAGTTAGAGAATTTGAAGGAAAATAATAGTTGAAGGCAATAGTAAGGGACTTTTGAAAAAAATTAAGACTAAAGGCTATAGTAAGAGAATTTGCAGATATTCGTGACATAAGTCTAGAGTTAGGGAATTTGAAGAAAAATCATATATGAAGGCTATAGTAAGAGAACTTTTGAAAAAATAATGGTTTAAGGTTACAGTAAGAGAATTAAAAAAAATAATTCTGAGGGAATTTTAGTAAAAGTCATGGTTAATGGCTACTGTAATGGAATTTATAGAAAATAAATTTTGAATGTAATTGTGAGATAATTTTAAAAAAATTAGAGGTGTAGGTATAGTTAGGAAATTATATGAAAAATCCAAATTGAACACTATAGTAAGGGAATTTATAGAAAAAGCTTTGCTGGAAGCAATAGTAAGAGAATTTGAAGAAAATGGTGGTTTAAGGCTATAGTAATTTAAAGAAAATCATGGTATCAAAACTCATGGTTGAAGTCTATGGTAAAAGAATTTTAAGAAAACTATGGTTGTAGTATATAGTAAGGGAATTTTAAAAGAATCAAGGACAAAGGATAGAGTAAGAGAATTTGAAGGAAAATAATAGTTGAAGGCTATAGTAAGGGACTTTTCATAAAAATTATGACGGAAGGCTATAGTAAGAGAATTTGAACATATTTGTGGCATTAGGGGAGCGTTAGGGAATTTGAAGAAAAATCACGACCGAATGCTAAAGTAGGAGAATTTTTCAAAAATCATGGTTTAAGGCTATTGTTAGGGATTTTAAAGCAAATAATATCTAGGGAATTTTGGATAACTCATGGTTAATGGATATTGTAATGGAATTTAAACAAAATGAATATTGAATGTTGTTGTGACATAATTTTAAAAAAAAGCAGAGCAGAAGGTATAGTTAGGAAATTATATGAAAAAATCCAAATTGAGGACACTAGTAAGGGAATTTGAAATAGTAGCATTGTTGGAACCTATAGTAAGAGAATTTGAAGAAAATGGTGGTTCAAGGCTATAGTAATTTGAAGAAATTCATGGTAGCGAAAGTCATAGCTGAAGTTTATGGTAAAAGAATTTTAAGAAATCTATGGTTGAAGGCTATAGTTAGGGAATTTTAAAAGAACCAAGGAAAAAGGAAAGAGTAAGAGAATTTGAAGGAAAATAATAGTTGAAGGCAATAGTAAGGGACTTTTTATAAAATTTAACACTAAAGGATACAATAAGAGAATTTGCAGATATTCGTGACATAAGTCTAGAGTTAGGGAATTTGAAGAAAAATCATGTATGAAGGCCATAGTAAGAGAACTTTTGAAAAAATAATGGTTAAAGGCTATTGTAAGAGAATTAAAAAAAATAATTCTGAGGGAATTTTAGTAAAAGTCATGGTTAATGGCTATTGTAATGGAATTTAAAGAAAATAAAATTTGAATGTAATTGTGAGATAATTTTAAAAAAATGAGAGGTGTAGGTATTGTTAGGAAATTATATGAAAAATCCAAATTGAACACAATAGTAAGGGAATTTGAAGAAAAAGCTTTGCTGGAAGCAATAGTAAGAGAATTTGAAGAAAATGGTGGTTTAAGGCTATAGTAATTTTAAGAAAATCATGGTATCAAAACTCATGGTTGAAGTCTATGGTAAAATAATTTTAAGAAAATTATGGTTGTAGTATATAGTAAGGGAATTTTAAAAGAATCAAGGACAAAGGAAAGAGTAAGAGAATTTGATGGAAAATAATATTTGAAGGCTATAGTAAGGGACTTTTGATAAAAATTATGATGGAAGGCTATAGTAAGAGAATTTGAACATATTCGTGGCATTAGGATAGCGTTAGGGAATTTGAAGAAAAATCACGACTGAATGCTAAAGTAAGAGAATTTTTCAAAAAATCTTGGTTTAAGGCTATTGTTAGGGAATTTAAAACAAATAATATCTAGGGAATTTTTGGATAACTCATGGTTAATGGCTATTGTAATGGAATTTAAACAAAATGAATATTGAATGTTGTTGTGACATAATTTTAAAAAAATCAGAGTAGAAGGTACAGTTAGGAAATTATATGAAAAATCCAAATTGAAGACTCTAGTAAGGGAATTTGAAGTAATAGCATTGTTGGAACCTATAGTAAGAGAATTTGAAGAATATGGTGGTTCAAGGCTATTGTAATTTGAACAAATTCATGGTAGCAAAACTCATAGCTGAAGTTTATGGTAAAAGAATTTTAAAGAAAACTATGGTTGAAGGTTATAGTTAGGGAATTTTAAAAAGAACCAAGGAAAAAGGAAAGAGTAAGAGAATTTGAAGGAAAATAATAGTTGAAGGCAATAGTAAGGGACTTTTGAAAAAATTTAAGACTAAAGGCTATAGTAAGAGAATTTGAAGATATTCGTGACATAAGTCTAGAGTTAGGGAATTTAAAGAAAAAGCATGTATGAAGGCTATAGTAAGAGAACTTTTGAAAAATAATGGTTAAAGGCTATTGTAAGAGAATTAAAATAATAATTCTGAGGGAATTTTGTAAAAGTCATGGTTAATGGATACTGTAATGGAATTTAATGAAAATAAATTTTGAATGTAATTGTGAGATAATTTTAAAAAAATCAGAGGTGTAGGTATAGTTAGGAAATTAAATGAAAAATCCAAAATTGAACACTATTGTAAGGGAATTTGAAGAAAAAGCATTGCAGGAAGCAATAGTAAGAAAATTTGAAGAAAATGGTGGTTTAAGGCTATAGTAATTTTAAGAAAATCATGGTAGCAAAACTCATGTTTGAAGTCTATGGTAATAGAATTTTAAGAAAACTATGGTTTCAGTATATAGTAAGGGAATTTTAAAAGAATCAAGGACAAAGGAAAGTGTTAGAGAATTTGAGGGAAAATAATAGTTGAAGGCTATAGTAAGGGATTTTGACAATAATTAAGACAGAACGCTATAGTAAGAGAATTTGAACATATTCGTGGCATTAGGGTAGCGTTAGGGAATTTGAAGAAAAATCACGACTGAATGCTATAGTAAGATAATTTTTCAAAAAATCATGGTTTAAGGCTATTGTTAGGGAATTTAAAGCAAATAATATCTAGGGAATTTTTGGATAACTAATGGTTAATGGCTATTGTAATGGAATTTAAACAAAATGAATATTGAATGTTGTTGTGACATAATTTTAAAAAAATTAGAGCAGAAGGTATCGTTAGGAAATTATATGAAAAATCCAAATTGAAGACTCTAGTAAGGGAATTTGAAGTAATAGCATTGTTGGAACCTATAGTAAGAGAATTTGAAGAAAATGGTGGTTCAAGGCTATAGTAATTTGAAGAAATTCATTGTAGCTAAACTCATAGCTGAAGTTTATGGTAAAAGAATTTTAAGAAAACTATGGTTGAAGGCTATAGTTAGGGAATTTTAAAAGAACCAAGGAAAAAGGAAAGAGTAAGAGAATTTGAAGGAAAATAATAGTTGAAGGCAATAGTAAGGGACTTTTGAAAAAAATTTAAGACTAAAGGCTATAGTAAGAGAATTTGAAGATATTCGTGACATAAGTCTAGAGTTAGGGAATTTGAAGAAAAATCATGTATGAAGGCTATAGTAAGAGAACTTTTGAAAAAAATAATGGTTAAAGGCTATTGTAAGAGAATTAAAAAAAATTTCTGAGGGAATTTTAGTAAAAGTCATGGTTAAAGGATACTGGTAATGGAATTTAATGAAAATAAATTTTGAATGTAATTGTGAGATAATTTTAAAAAAATTAGAGGTGTAGGTATAGTTAGGAAATTATATGAAAAAAATACAAATTGAACACAATAGAAAGGGAATTTGAAGAAAAAGCTTTGCTGGAAGCAATAGTAAGAGAATTTGAAGAAAATGGTGGTTTAAGGCTATAGTAATTTTAAGAAAATCATGGTATCAAAACTCATGGTTGAAGTCTATGGTAAAAGAATTTTAAGAAAATTATGGTTGTAGTATATAGTAAGGGAATTTTAAAAGAATCAAGGACAAAGGAAAGAGTAAGAGAATTTGAAGGAAAATAATAGTTGAAGGCAATAGTAAGGGACTTTTGATAAAATTATGACGGAAGGCTATAGTAAGAGAATTTGAACATATTCGTGGCATTAGGGTAGCGTTAGGGAATTTGAAGAAAAATCACGACTGAATGCTAAAGTAAGAGAATTTTTCAAAAATCTTGGTTTAAAACTATTGTTAGGGAATTTAAAGCAAGTAATATCTAGGGAATTTTTGGATAACTCATGGTTAATGGCTATTGTAATGGAATTTAAACAAAATGAATATTGAATGTTGTTGTGACATAATTTTAAAAAAAAATCAGAGCAGAAGGTATAGTTAGGAAATTATATGAAAAAATCCAAATTGAAGACTCTAGTAAGGGAATTTGAAGTAATAGCATTGTTGGAACCTATAGTAAGAGAATTTGAAGAAAATGGTGGTTCAAGGCTATAGTAATTTGAAGAAATTCATGGTAGCAAAACTCATAGCTGAAGTTTATGGTAAAAGAATTTTAAGAAAAAACTATGGTTGAAGGCTATAGTTAGGGAATTTTAAAAGAACCAAGGAAAAAGGAAAGAGTAAGAGAATTTGAAGGAAAATAATAGTTGAAGGCAATAGTAAGGGACTTTTGAAAAAAAAATTTAAGACTAAAGGCTATAGTAAGAGAATTTGAAGATATTCGTGACATAAGTCTAGAGTTAAGCGAATTTGAAGAAAAATCATGTATGAAGGCTATAGTAAGAGAACTTTTGAAAAAAATAATGGTTAAAGGCTATTGTAAGAGAATGAAAAAAAAAGTAATTCTGAGGGAATTTTAGTAAAAGTCATGGTTAATGGATACTGTAATGGAATTTAATGAAAATAAATTTTGAATGTAATTGTGAGATAATTTTAAAAAAAGAGGAGGTGTAGGTATAGTTAGGAAATTAAATGAAAAATCCAAAATTGAACTCTATTGTAAGGGAATTTGAAGAAAAAGCATTGCAGGAAGCAATAGTAAGAGAATTTGAAGAAAATGGTGGTTTAAGGCTATAGTAATTTTAAGAAAATCATGGTATCAAAACTCATGTTTGAAGTCTATGGTAATAGAATTTTAAGAAAACTATGGTTTCCGTATATAGTAAGGGAATTTTTAAAGAATCAAGGACAAAGGAAAGTGTAAGAGAATTTGAGGGAAAATAATAGTTGAAGGCTATAGTAAGGGATTTTGACAAAATTAAGACAGAAGGCTATAGTAAGAGAATTTGAACATATTCGTGGCATTAGGGTAGCGTTAGGGAATTTGAAGAAAAATCATGACAGAATGCTATAGTAAGATAATTTTTTCAAAAAATCATGGTTTAAGGCTATTGTTTGGGAATTTAAAGCAAATAATATCTAGGAAATTTTTGGATAACTAATGGTTAATGGCTATTGTAATGGAATTTAAACAAAATGAATATTGAATGTTGTTGTGACATAATTTTAAAAAAAAATTAGAGCAGAAGGTATAGTTAGTTAGAAATTATATGAAAAATCCAAATTGAAGACTCTAGTAAGGGAATTTGAAGTGATAGCATTGTTGGAACCTATAGTAAGAGAATTTGAAGAAAATGGTGGTTCAAGGCTACAGTAATTTGAAGAAATTCATGGTAGCAAAACTCATAGCTGAAGTTTATGGTAAAAAAAGAATTTTAAGAAAACTATGGTTGAAGGCTATAGTTAGGGAATTTTAAAAGAACCAAGGAAAAAGGAAAGAGTAAGAGAATTTGAAGGAAAATAATAGTTGAAGGCAATAGTAAGGGACTTTTGAAAAAATTTAAGACTAAAGGCTATAGTAAGAGAATTTGAAGATATTCGTGACATAAGTCTAGAGTTAGGGAATTTGAAGAAAAAATCATGTATGAAGGCTATAGTAAGAGAACTTTTGAAAAAATAATGGTTAAAGGCTATTGTAAGAGAATTAAAAAAATAATTCTGAGGGAATTTTAGTAAAAGTCATGGTTAATGGATACTGTAATGGAATTTAATGAAAATAAATTTTGAATGTAATTGTGAGATAATTTTAAAAAATTAGAGGTGTAGGTATAGTTAGGAAATTATATGAAAAAAAATACAAATTGAACACAATAGAAAGGGAATTTGAAGAAAAAGCTTTGCTGGAAGCAATAGTAAGAGAATTTGAAGAAAATGGTGGTTTAAGGCTATAGTAATTTTAAGAAAATCATGGTATCAAAACTCATGGTTGAAGTCTATGGTAAAAAAAAATTTTAAGAAAATTATGGTTGTAGTATATAGTAAGGGCATTTTAAAAGAATCAAGGACAAAGGAAAAGAGTAAGAGAATTTGAAGGAAAATAATAGTTGAAGGCAATAGTAAGGGACTTTTGATAAAATTATGACGGAAGGCTATAGTAAGAGAATTTGAACATATTCGTGGCATTAGGGTAGCGTTAGGGAATTTGAAGAAAAAAACGACTGAATGCTAAAAGTAAGAGAATTTTTCAAAAAAATCTTGGTTTAAAGGCTATTGTTAGGGAATTTAAAGCAAATAATATCTAGGGAATTTTTGGATAACTCATGGTTAATGGCTATTGTAATGGAATTTAAACAAAATGAATATTGAATGTTGTTGTGACATAATTTTAAAAAATCAGAGCAGATGGTATAGTTAGGAAATTATATGAAAAATCCAAATTGAAGTCTCTAGTAAGGGAATTTAAAGTAATAGCATTGTTGGAACCTATAGTTAGTGAATTTGAAGAAAATGGTGGTTCAAGGCTATAGTAATTTGAAGAAATTCATGGTAGCAAAACTCATAGCTGAAGTTTATGGTAAAAAGAATTTTTAGAAAACTATAGTTGAAGGTTATAGTTAGGGAATTTTAAAAGAACCAAGGAAAAAAAGAAAAGAGTAAGAGAATTTGAAGGAAAATAATAGTTGATGGCAATAGTAAGGGACTTTTGACAAAAGTTATTAATAAGGCTATAGTAAGAAAATTTGAAGAGATTCGTGGCATAAGTCTAGAGTTAGGGAATTTGAAGAAAAATGATGTCTGAAGGCTATAGTAATAGAATTTTTCAAAAAATCATGGTTTAAGGCTATTGTTAGAGAATTTAAAGAATATAAATCCTAGGGAGTTTTTGGAAAACTGATAGCTAATGGCTATTGTAATGAAATTTACACAAAATGAATATTGAATGTTGTTGTGACATAATTTGAAAAAAATCAGAGCAGAAGGTATAGTTAGGAAATTATATGAAAAATCCAAATTGAAGACTCTTGTAAGGGAATTTGAAGTAATAGCATTGTTGGAACCTTTAGTAAGAGAATTTGAAGAAAATGGTGGTTCAAGGCTATAGTAATTTGAAGAAAGTCATGGTAGCAAAACTCATGGCTGAAGTTTATGGTAAAATAATTTTAAGAAAAACTATGGTTGAAGGCTATAGTTAGGGGAATTTTAAATGAACCAAGGAAAAAGGAAAGAGTTAGAGAATTTGAAGGAAAATAATAGTTGAAGGCAATAGTAAGGGACTTTTGAAAAAAAAATTAAGACTAAAGGCTATAGTAAGAGAATTTGCAGATATTCGTGACATAAGTCTAGAGTTAGGGAATTTGAAGAAAAAATCATATATGAAGGCTATAGTAAGAGAACTTTTGAAAAATAATGGTTTAAGGCTACAGTAAGAGAATTAAAAAAAAAAAAATTCTGAGGGAATTTTAGTAAAAGTCATGGTTAATGGCTACTGTAATGGAATTTATAGAAAATAAATTTTGAATGTAATTGTGAGATAATTTTAAAAAATTAGAGGTGTAGGTATAGTTAGGAAATTATATGAAAAATCCAAATTGAACACTATAGTAAGGGAATTTATAGAAAAAGCTTTGCTGGAAGCAATAGTAAGAGAATTTGAAGAAAATGGTGGTTTAAGGCTATAGTAATTTAAAAAGAAAATCATGGTATCAAAACTCATGGTTGAAGTCTATGGTAAAAGAATTTTAAGAAAACTATGGTTGTAGTATATAGTAAGGGAATTTTAAAAGAATCAAGGACAAAGGATAGAGTAAGAGAATTTGAAGGAAAATAATAGTTGAAGGCTATAGTAAGGGACTTTTCATAAAAATTATGACGGAAGGCTATAGTAAGAGAATTTGAACATATTTGTGGCATTAGGGGAGCGTTAGGGAATTTGAAGAAAAATCACGACCGAATGCTAAAGTAGGAGAATTTTTCAAAAAATCATGGTTTAAGGCTATTGTTAGGGATTTTAAAGCAAATAATATCTAGGGAATTTTTGGATAACTCATGGTTAATGGATATTGTAATGGAATTTAAACAAAATGAATATTGAATGTTGTTGTGACATAATTTTAAAAAAATCAGAGCAGAAGGTATAGTTAGGAAATTATATGAAAAATCCAAATTGAGGACACTAGTAAGGGAATTTGAAATAGTAGCATTGTTGGAACCTATAGTAAGAGAATTTGAAGAAAATGGTGGTTCAAGGCTATAGTAATTTGAAGAAATTCATGGTAGCGAAAGTCATAGCTGAAGTTTATGGTAAAAGAATTTTAAGAAATCTATGGTTGAAGGCTATAGTTAGGGAATTTTAAAAGAACCAAGGAAAAAGGAAAGAGTAAGAGAATTTGAAGGAAAATAATAGTTGAAGGCAATAGTAAGGGACTTTTTATAAAATTTAACACTAAAGGATACAATAAGAGAATTTGCAGATATTCGTGACATAAGTCTAGAGTTAGGGAATTTGAAGAAAAATCATGTATGAAGGCCATAGTAAGAGAACTTTTGAAAAAATAATGGTTAAAGGCTATTGTAAGAGAATTAAAAAAAATAATTCTGAGGGAATTTTAGTAAAAGTCATGGTTAATGGCTATTGTAATGGAATTTAAAGAAAATAAAATTTGAATGTAATTGTGAGATAATTTTAAAAAAATGAGAGGTGTAGGTATTGTTAGGAAATTATATGAAAAATCCAAATTGAACACAATAGTAAGGGAATTTGAAGAAAAAGCTTTGCTAGAAGCAATAGTAAGAGAATTTGAAGAAAATGGTGGTTTAAGGCTATAGTAATTTTAAGAAAATCATGGTATCAAAACTCATGGTTGAAGTCTATGGTAAAATAATTTTAAGAAAATTATGGTTGTAGTATATAGTAAGGGAATTTTAAAAGAATCAAGGACAAAGGAAAGAGTAAGAGAATTTGATGGAAAATAATATTTGAAGGCTATAGTAAGGGACTTTTGATAAAAATTATGATGGAAGGCTATAGTAAGAGAATTTGAACATATTAAGTGGCATTAGGATAGCGTTAGGGAATTTGAAGAAAAATCACGACTGAATGCTAAAGTAAGAGAATTTTTCAAAAAATCTTGGTTTAAGGCTATTGTTAGGGAATTTAAAGCAAATAATATCTAGGGAATTTTTGGATAACTCATGGTTAATGGCTATTGTAATGGAATTTAAACAAAATGAATATTGAATGTTGTTGTGACATAATTTTAAAAAAATCAGAGTAGAAGGTACAGTTAGGAAATTATATGAAAAATCCAAATTGAAGACTCTAGTAAGGGAATTTGAAGTAATAGCATTGTTGGAACCTATAGTAAGAGAATTTGAAGAATATGGTGGTTCAAGGCTATTGTAATTTGAACAAATTCATGGTAGCAAAACTCATAGCTGAAGTTTATGGTAAAAGAATTTTAAGAAAACTATGGTTGAAGGTTATAGTTAGGGAATTTTAAAAGAACCAAGGAAAAAGGAAAGAGTAAGAGAATTTGAAGGAAAATAATAGTTGAAGGCAATAGTAAGGGACTTTTGAAAAAATTTAAGACTAAAGGCTATAGTAAGAGAATTTGAAGATATTCGTGACATAAGTCTAGAGTTAGGGAATTTAAAGAAAAAGCATGTATGAAGGCTATAGTAAGAGAACTTTTGAAAAAATAATGGTTAAAGGCTATTGTAAGAGAATTAAAAATAATAATTCTGAGGGAATTTTTGTAAAAGTCATGGTTAATGGATACTGTAATGGAATTTAATGAAAATAAATTTTGAATGTAATTGTGAGATAATTTTAAAAAAATCAGAGGTGTAGGTATAGTTAGGAAATTAAATGAAAAATCCAAAATTGAACACTATTGTAAGGGAATTTGAAGAAAAAGCATTGCAGGAAGCAATAGTAAGAAAATTTGAAGAAAATGGTGGTTTAAGGCTATAGTATTTTTAAGAAAATCATGGTAGCAAAACTCATGTTTGAAGTCTATGGTAATAGAATTTTAAGAAAACTATGGTTTCAGTATATAGTAAGGGAATTTTAAAAGAATCAAGGACAAAGGAAAGTGTTAGAGAATTTGAGGGAAAATAATAGTTGAAGGCTATAGTAAGGGATTTTGACAATAATTAAGACAGAACGCTATAGTAAGAGAATTTGAACATATTAGGTGGCATTAGGGTAAGCGTTAGGGAATTTGAAGAAAAAAATCACGACTGAATGCTATAGTAAGATAATTTTTCAAAAAAATCATGGTTTAAGGCTATTGTTAGGGAATTTAAAGCAAATAATATCTAGGGAATTTTTGGATAACTAATGGTTAATGGCTATTGTAATGGAATTTAAACAAAATGAATATTGAATGTTGTTGTGACATAATTTTAAAAAAATTAGAGCAGAAGGTATCGTTAGGAAATTATATGAAAAATCCAAATTGAAGACTCTAGTAAGGGAATTTGAAGTAATAGCATTGTTGGAACCTATAGTAAGAGAATTTGAAGAAAATGGTGGTTCAAGGCTATAGTAATTTGAAGAAATTCATTGTAGCTAAACTCATAGCTGAAGTTTATGGTAAAAGAATTTTAAGAAAACTATGGTTGAAGGCTATAGTTAGGGAATTTTAAAAGAACCAAGGAAAAAGGAAAGAGTAAGAGAATTTGAAGGAAAATAATAGTTGAAGGCAATAGTAAGGGACTTTTGAAAAAATTTAAGACTAAAGGCTATAGTAAGAGAATTTGAAGATATTCGTGACATAAGTCTAGAGTTAGGGAATTTGAAGAAAAATCATGTATGAAGGCTATAGTAAGAGAACTTTTGAAAAAATAATGGTTAAAGGCTATTGTAAGAGAATTAAAAAAAATAATTCTGAGGGAATTTTAGTAAAAGTCATGGTTAAAGGATACGGTAATGGAATTTAATGAAAATAAATTTTGAATGTAATTGTGAGATAATTTTAAAAAAATTAGAGGTGTAGGTATAGTTAGGAAATTATATGAAAAATACAAATTGAACACAATAGAAAGGGAATTTGAAGAAAAAGCTTTGCTGGAAGCAATAGTAAGAGAATTTGAAAAAAATGGTGGTTTAAGGCTATAGTAATTTTAAGAAAATCATGGTATCAAAACTCATGGTTGAAGTCTATGGTAAAAGAATTTTAAGAAAATTATGGTTGTAGTATATAGTAAGGGAATTTAAAAGAATCAAGGACAAAGGAAAGAGTAAGAGAATTTGAAGGAAAATAATAGTTGAAGGCAATAGTAAGGGACTTTTGATAAAATTATGACGGAAGGCTATAGTAAGAGAATTTGAACATATTCGGGCATTAGGGTAGCGTTAGGGAATTTGAAGAAAAATCACGACTGAATGCTAAAGTAAGAGAATTTTTTTCAAAAAATCTTGGTTTAAAAGGCTATTGTTAGGGAATTTAAAAGCAAGTAATATCTAGGAATTTTTGGATAACTCATGGTTAATGGCTATTGTAATGGAATTTAAACAAAATGAATATTGAATGTTGTTGTGACATAATTTTAAAAAAATCAGAGCAGAAGGTATAGTTAGGAAATTATATGAAAAATCAAATTGAAGACTCTAGTAAGGGAATTTGAAGTAATAGCATTGTTGGAACCTATAGTAAGAGAATTTGAAGAAAATGGTGGTTCAAGGCTATAGTAATTTGAAGAAATTCATGGTAGCAAAACTCATAGCTGAAGTTTATGGTAAAAGAATTTTAAGAAAAACTATGGTTGAAGGCTATAGTTAGGGAATTTTAAAAGAACCAAGGAAAAAGGGAAAGAGTAAGAGAATTTGAAGGAAAATAATAGTTGAAGGCAATAGTAAGGGACTTTTGAAAAATTTAAGACTAAAGGCTATAGTAAGAGAATTTGAAGATATTCGTGACATAAGTCTAGAGTTAGCTTATTTGAAGAAAAATCATGTATGAAGGCTATAGTAAGAGAACTTTTGAAAAATAATGGTTAAAGGCTATTGTAAGAGAATGAAAAAAAAAGTAATTCTGAGGGAATTTTAGTAAAAGTCATGGTTAATGGATACTGTAATGGAATTTAATGAAAATAAATTTTGAATGTAATTGTGAGATAATTTTAAAAAAATCAGAGGTGTAGGTATAGTTAGGAAATTAAATGAAAAATCCAAAATTGAACTCTATTGTAAGGGAATTTGAAGAAAAAGCATTGCAGGAAGCAATAGTAAGAGAATTTGAAGAAAATGGTGGTTTAAGGCTATAGTAATTTTAAGAAAATCATGGTATCAAAACTCATGTTTGAAGTCTATGGTAATAGAATTTTAAGAAAACTATGGTTTCCGTATATAGTAAGGGAATTTTTAAAGAATCAAGGACAAAGGAAAGTGTAAGAGAATTTGAGGGAAAATAATAGTTGAAGGCTATAGTAAGGGATTTTGACAAAAATTAAGACAGAAGGCTATAGTAAGAGAATTTGAACATATTCGTGGCATTAGGGTAGCGTTAGGGAATTTGAAGAAAAATCATGACAGAATGCTATAGTAAGATAATTTTTCAAAAATCATGGTTTAAGGCTATTGTTTGGGGAATTTAAAGCAAATAATATCTAGGAAATTTTTGGATAACTAATGGTTAATGGCTATTGTAATGGAATTTAAACAAAATGAATATTGAATGTTGTTGTGACATAATTTTAAAAAATTAGAGCAGAAGGTATAGTTAGAAATTATATGAAAAATCCAAATTGAAGACTCTAGTAAGGGAATTTGAAGTGATAGCATTGTTGGAACCTATAGTAAGAGAATTTGAAGAAAATGGTGGTTCAAGGCTACAGTAATTTGAAGAAATTCATGGTAGCAAAACTCATAGCTGAAGTTTATGGTAAAAGAATTTTAAGAAAACTATGGTTGAAGGCTATAGTTAGGGAATTTTAAAAGAACCAAGGAAAAAGGAAAGAGTAAGAGAATTTGAAGGAAAATAATAGTTGAAGGCAATAGTAAGGGACTTTTGAAAAAATTTAAGACTAAAGGCTATAGTAAGAGAATTTGAAGATATTCGTGACATAAGTCTAGAGTTAGGGAATTTGAAGAAAAATCATGTATGAAGGCTATAGTAAGAGAACTTTTGAAAAAATAATGGTTAAAGGCTATTGTAAGAGAATTAAAAAAAATAATTCTGAGGGAATTTTAGTAAAAGTCATGGTTAATGGATACTTTGTAATGGAATTTAATGAAAATAAATTTTGAATGTAATTGTGAGATAATTTTAAAAAAATTAGAGGTGTAGGTATAGTTAGGAAATTATATGAAAAATACAAATTGAACACAATAGAAAGGGAATTTGAAGAAAAAGCTTTGCTGGAAGCAATAGTAAGAGAATTTGAAGAAAATGGTGGTTTAAGGCTATAGTAATTTTAAGAAAATCATGGTATCAAAACTCATGGTTGAAGTCTATGGTAAAAGAATTTTAAGAAAATTATGGTTGTAGTATATAGTAAGGGCATTTTAAAAGAATCAAGGACAAAGGAAAGAGTAAGAGAATTTGAAGGAAAATAATAGTTGAAGGCAATAGTAAGGGACTTTTGATAAAATTATGACGGAAGGCTATAGTAAGAGAATTTGAACATATTCGTGGCATTAGGGTAGCGTTAGGGAATTTGAAGAAAAATCACGACTGAATGCTAAAGTAAGAGAATTTTTCAAAAAATCTTGGTTTAAGGCTATTGTTAGGGAATTTAAAGCAAATAATATCTAGGGAATTTTTGGATAACTCATGGTTAATGGCTATTGTAATGGAATTTAAACAAAATGAATATTGAATGTTGTTGTGACATAATTTTAAAAAAATCAGAGCAGATGGTATAGTTAGGAAATTATATGAAAAATCCAAATTGAAGTCTCTAGTAAGGGAATTTAAAGTAATAGCATTGTTGGAACCTATAGTTAGTGAATTTGAAGAAAATGGTGGTTCAAGGCTATAGTAATTTGAAGAAATTCATGGTAGCAAAACTCATAGCTGAAGTTTATGGTAAAAGAATTTTTAGAAAACTATAGTTGAAGGTTATAGTTAGGGAATTTTAAAAGAACCAAGGAAAAAAAAAGAGTAAGAGAATTTGAAGGAAAATAATAGTTGATGGCAATAGTAAGGGACTTTTGACAAAAGTTATTAATAAGGCTATAGTAAGAAAATTTGAAGAGATTCGTGGCATAAGTCTAGAGTTAGGAATTTGAAGAAAAATGATGTCTGAAGGCTATAGTAATAGAATTTTTCAAAAAAATCATGGTTTAAAGGCTATTGTTAGAGAATTTAAAGAATATAAATCCTAGGGAGTTTTGGAAAACTGATAGCTAATGGCTATTGTAATGAAATTTACACAAAATGAATATTGAATGTTGTTGTGACATAATTTGAAAAAAAAAATCAGAGCAGAAGGTATAGTTAGGAAATTATATGAAAAATCCAAATTGAAGACTCTTGTAAAGGGAATTTGAAGTAATAGCATTGTTGGAACCTTTAGTAAGAGAATTTGAAGAAAATGGTGGTTCAAGGCTATAGTAATTTGAAGAAAGTCATGGTAGCAAAACTCATGGCTGAAGTTTATGGTAAAATAATTTTAAGAAAACTATGGTTGAAGGCTATAGTTAGGGAATTTTAAATGAACCAAGGAAAAAGGAAAAGAGTTAGAGAATTTGAAGGAAAATAATAGTTGAAGGCAATAGTAAGGGACTTTTGAAAAAATTAAGACTAAAGGCTATAGTAAGAGAATTTGCAGATATTCGTGACATAAGTCTAGAGTTAGGAATTTGAAGAAAAAATCATATATGAAGGCTATAGTAAGAGAACTTTTGAAAAAAAATAATGGTTTAAGGCTACAGTAAGAGAATTAAAAAAAAAATAATTCTGAGGGAATTTTAGTAAAAGTCATGGTTAATGGCTACTGTAATGGAATTTATAGAAAATAAATTTTGAATGTAATTGTGAGATAATTTTAAAAAAATTAGAGGTGTAGGTATAGTTAGGAAATTATATGAAAAAAATCCAAATTGAACACTATAGTAAGGGAATTTATAGAAAAAGCTTTGCTGGAAGCAATAGTAAGAGAATTTGAAGAAAATGGTGGTTTAAGGCTATAGTAATTTAAAAGAAAATCATGGTATCAAAACTCATGGTTGAAGTCTATGGTAAAAGAATTTTAAGAAAACTATGGTTTGTAGTATATAGTAAGGGAATTTTAAAAGAATCAAGGACAAAGGATAGAGTAAGAGAATTTGAAGGAAAATAATAGTTGAAGGCTATAGTAAGGGACTTTTCATAAAAAATATGACGGAAGGCTATAGTAAGAGAATTTGAACATATTTGTGGCATTAGGGGGGGCGTAGGGAATTTGAAGAAAAATCACGACCGAATGCTAAAGTAGGAGAATTTTTCAAAAAATCATGGTTTAAGGCTATTGTTAGGGATTTTAAAGCAAATAATATCTAGGGAATTTTTGGATAACTCATGGTTAATGGATATTGTAATGGAATTTAAACAAAATGAATATTGAATGTTGTTGTGACATAATTTTAAAAAAATCAGAGCAGAAGGTATAGTTAGGAAATTATATGAAAAATCCAAATTGAGGACACTAGTAAGGGAATTTGAAATAGTAGCATTGTTGGAACCTATAGTAAGAGAATTTGAAGAAAATGGTGGTTCAAGGCTATAGTAATTTGAAGAAATTCATGGTAGCGAAAGTCATAGCTGAAGTTTATGGTAAAAGAATTTTAAGAAATCTATGGTTGAAGGCTATAGTTAGGGAATTTTAAAAGAACCAAGGAAAAAGGAAAGAGTAAGAGAATTTGAAGGAAAATAATAGTTGAAGGCAATAGTAAGGGACTTTTTATAAAATTTAACACTAAAAGGATACAATAAGAGAATTTGCAGATATTCGTGACATAAGTCTAGAGTTAGGGAATTTGAAGAAAAAATCATGTATGAAGGCCATAGTAAGAGAACTTTTGAAAAAATAATGGTTAAAGGCTATTGTTAGAGAATTAAAAAAAATAATTCTGAGGGAATTTTAGTAAAAGTCATGGTTAATGGCTATTGTAATGGAATTTAAAGAAAATAAAATTTGAATGTAATTGTGAGATAATTTTAAAAAATGAGAGGTGTAGGTATTGTTAGGAAATTATATGAAAAATCCAAATTGAACACAATAGTAAGGGAATTTGAAGAAAAAAAGCTTTGCTGGAAGCAATAGTAAGAGAATTTGAAGAAAATGGTGGTTTAAGGCTATAGTAATTTTAAGAAAATCATGGTATCAAAACTCATGGTTGAAGTCTATGGTAAAATAATTTTAAGAAAATTATGGTTGTAGTATATAGTAAGGGAATTTTAAAAAGAATCAAGGACAAAGGAAAGAGTAAGAGAATTTGATGGAAAATAATATTTGAAGGCTATAGTAAGGGACTTTTGATAAAAATTATGATGGAAGGCTATAGTAAGAGAATTTGAACATATTCGTGGGCATTAGGATAAGCGTTAGGAATTTGAAGAAAAATCACGACTGAATGCTAAAGTAAGAGAATTTTTCAAAAAATCTTGGTTTAAGGCTATTGTTAGGGAATTTAAAGCAAATAATATCTAGGGAATTTTTGGATAACTCATGGTTAATGGCTATTGTAATGGAATTTAAACAAAATGAATATTGAATGTTGTTGTGACATAATTTTAAAAAAATCAGAGTAGAAGGTACAGTTAGGAAATTATATGAAAAATCCAAATTGAAGACTCTAGTAAGGGAATTTGAAGTAATAGCATTGTTGGAACCTATAGTAAGAGAATTTGAAGAATATGGTGGTTCAAGGCTATTGTAATTTGAACAAATTCATGGTAGCAAAACTCATAGCTGAAGTTTATGGTAAAAGAATTTTAAGAAAACTATGGTTGAAGGTTATAGTTAGGGAATTTTAAAAGAACCAAGGAAAAAGGAAAGAGTAAGAGAATTTGAAGGAAAATAATAGTTGAAGGCAATAGTAAGGGACTTTTGAAAAAATTTAAGACTAAAGGCTATAGTAAGAGAATTTGAAGATATTCGTGACATAAGTCTAGAGTTAGGGAATTTAAAAGAAAAAGCATGTATGAAGGCTATAGTAAGAGAACTTTTGAAAAATAATGGTTAAAGGCTATTGTAAGAGAATTAAAAATAATAATTCTGAGGGAATTTTTTGTAAAAGTCATGGTTAATGGATACTGTAATGGAATTTAATGAAAATAAATTTTGAATGTAATTGTGAGATAATTTTAAAAAAAATCAGAGGTGTAGGTATAGTTAGGAAATTAAATGAAAAATCCAAAATTGAACACTATTTTAAGGGAATTTGAAGAAAAAAGCATTGCAGGGAAAGCATAGTAAGAAAATTTGAAGAAAATGGTGGTTTAAGGCTATAGTAATTTTAAGAAAATCATGGTAGCAAAACTCATGTTTGAAGTCTATGGTAATAGAATTTTAAGAAAACTATGGTTTCAGTATATAGTAAGGGAATTTTAAAAAGAATCAAGGACAAAGGAAAAAGTGTTAGAGAATTTGAGGGAAAATAATAGTTGAAGGCTATAGTAAGGGATTTTGACAATAATTAAGACAGAACGCGCTATAGTAAGAGAATTTGAACATATTAGTTGGCATTAGGGTAGCTGCGTTAGGGAATTTGAAGAAAAAAATCACGACTGAATGCTATAGTAATAGAATTTTAAGGAAATAATAGTTGAAGGCTATAGTAAGGGACTTTTGACAAAAATAATGACTAAAGGCTACAGTAAGAGAATTTGAAGATTTTCTTGGCATAAGTCAAGAGTTAGGGAATTTGAAGAAAAATCAAGTCCGAAGGCTAGAGTAAGAGAATTTTTAAAAATCATGGTTTATGGCTATTGTTAGAGAATTTAAAGAAAATAACTGCAAAGGGAATTTTAGGAAAACTCATTGTTAATGGCTATTGTGATGGCATTTAAAGAAAATAAATGTTGAATGTTGTTGTAGCATAATTTTAAAAAAAAGAGCTGAACGATATAGTTAGGAAATTATATGAAAAATCCAAATTGAAGACTATAGTAAAGGAATTTGAAGTAATTGCATCGCTGGAAGCAATGGTAAGAGAATTTGAAGAAAAATGGAGGTTCAAGGCTATAGTAATTGAAGAAATTCATGGTAGCACAACTCATGGCAGAAATCATTGGTAAAAGAATTTTATAAAACTGTGGTTTAAGGCTATTGTAAGGGAATTTTCAAAGAGTCAAGGAAAATGTAAAGGAATTTGAAGGAATTTGAAGTAATTGCATCAGCTGGAAGTTTATGGTAAAAAGAATTTTAAGAAAACTATGGTTGAAGGCTATAGTTAGGGAATTTTAAAAAGAACCAAGGAAAAAAAAGAAAGAGTAAGAGAATTTGAAGGAAAATAATAGTTGAAGGCAATAGTAAGGGACTTTTGAAAAAAATTTAAGACTAAAGGCTATAGTAAGAGAATTTGAAGATATTCGTGACATAAGTCTAGAGTTAGGGAATTTGAAGAAAAATCATGTATGAAGGCTATAGTAAGAGAACTTTTGAAAAATAATGGTTAAAGGCTATTGTAAGAGAATTAAAAAATAATAATTCTGAGGGAATTTTAGTAAAAGTCATGGTTAAAGGATACGGTAATGGAATTTAATGAAAATAAATTTTGAATGTAATTGTGAGATAATTTTAAAAAATTAGAGGTGTAGGTATAGTTAGGAAATTATATGAAAAATACAAATTGAACACAATAGAAAGGAATTTGAAGAAAAAGCTTTGCTGGAAGCAATAGTAAGAGAATTTGAAGAAAATGGTGGTTTAAGGCTATAGTAATTTTAAGAAAATCATGGTATCAAAACTCATGGTTGAAGTCTATGGTAAAAGAATTTTAAGAAAATTATGGTTGTAGTATATAGTAAGGGAATTTTAAAAGAATCAAGGACAAAGGAAAGAGTAAGAGAATTTGAAGGAAAATAATAGTTGAAGGCAATAGTAAGGGACTTTTGATAAAATTATGACGGAAGGCTATAGTAAGAGAATTTGAACATATTCGTGGCATTAGGGTAAGCGTTAGGGAATTTGAAGAAAAATCACGACTGAATGCTAAAGTAAGAGAATTTTTCAAAAAAATCTTGGTTTAAGGCTATTGTTAGGGAATTTAAAGCAAATAATATCTAGGGAATTTTTGGATAACTCATGGTTAATGGCTATTGTAATGGAATTTAAACAAAATGAATATTGAATGTTGTTGTGACATAATTTTAAAAAAATCAGAGCAGAAGGTATAGTTAGGAAATTATATGAAAAAATCAAATTGAAGACTCTAGTAAGGGAATTTGAAGTAATAGCATTGTTGGAACCTATAGTAAGAGAATTTGAAGAAAATGGTGGTTCAAGGCTATAGTAATTTGAAGAAATTCATGGTAGCAAAACTCATAGCTGAAGTTTATGGTAAAAATTTTTTAAGAAAACTATGGTTGAAGGCTATAGTTAGGGAATTTTAAAAGAACCAAGGAAAAAAAGGAAAGAGTAAGAGAATTTGAAGGAAAATAATAGTTGAAGGCAATAGTAAGGGACTTTTGAAAAAATTTAAGACTAAAGGCTATAGTAAGAGAATTTGAAGATATTCGTGACATAAGTCTAGAGTTAGCGAATTTGAAGAAAAAATCATGTATGAAGGCTATAGTAAGAGAACTTTTGAAAAAAATAATGGTTAAAGGCTATTGTAAGAGAATGAAAAAAAAGTAATTCTGAGGGAATTTTAGTAAAAGTCATGGTTAATGGATACTGTAATGGAATTTAATGAAAATAAATTTTGAATGTAATTGTGAGATAATTTTAAAAAAATCAGAGGTGTAGGTATAGTTAGGAAATTAAATGAAAAAATCCAAAATTGAACTCTATTGTAAGGGAATTTGAAGAAAAAAAAAGAATTACATTGCAGGAAGCAATAGTAAGAGAATTTGAAGAAAATGGTGGTTTAAGGCTATAGTAATTTTAAGAAAATCATGGTATCAAAACTCATGTTTGAAGTCTATGGTAATAGAATTTTAAGAAAACTATGGTTTCAGTATATAGTAAGGGAATTTTTAAAGTATCAAGGACAAAGGAAAGTGTAAGAGAATTTGAGGGAAAATAATAGTTGAAGGCTATAGTAAGGATTTTGACAAAAAAATTAAGACAGAAGGCTATAGTAAGAGAATTTGAACATATTCGTGGCATTAGGGTAGCGTTAGGGAATTTGAAGAAAAATCATGACAGAATGCTATAGTAAGATAATTTTTCAAAAATCATGGTTTAAGGCTATTGTTAGGGAATTTAAAGCAAATAATATCTAGGAAATTTTTGGATAACTAATGGTTAATGGCTATTGTAATGGAATTTAAACAAAATGAATATTGAATGTTGTTGTGACATAATTTTAAAAAATTAGAGCAGAAGGTATAGTTAGGAAATTATATGAAAAATCCAAATTGAAGACTCTAGTAAGGGAATTTGAAGTGATAGCATTGTTGGAACCTATAGTAAGAGAATTTGAAGAAAATGGTGGTTCAAGGCTACAGTAATTTGAAGAAATTCATGGTAGCAAAACTCATAGCTGAAGTTTATGGTAAAAAGAATTTTAAGAAAACTATGGTTGAAGGCTATAGTTAGGGAATTTTAAAAAGAACCAAGGAAAAAAGGAAAAGAGTAAGAGAATTTGAAGGAAAATAATAGTTGAAGGCAATAGTAAGGGACTTTTGAAAAAATTTAAGACTAAAGGCTATAGTAAGAGAATTTGAAGATATTCGTGACATAAGTCTAGAGTTAGGGAATTTGAAGAAAAATCATGTATGAAGGCTATAGTAAGAGAACTTTTGAAAAAATAATGGTTAAAGGCTATTGTAAGAGAATTAAAAAAAATAATTCTGAGGGAATTTTAGTAAAAGTCATGGTTAATGGATACTGTAATGGAATTTAATGAAAATAAATTTTGAATGTAATTGTGAGATAATTTTAAAAAAATTAGAGGTGTAGGTATAGTTAGGAAATTATATGAAAAATACAAATTGAACACAATAGAAAGGGAATTTGAAGAAAAAAAAGTTTGCTGGAAACAATAGTAAGAGAATTTGAAGAAAATGGTGGTTTAAGGCTATAGTAATTTTAAGAAAATCATGGTATCAAAACTCATGGTTGAAGTCTATGGTAAAAAAGAATTTTAAGAAAATTATGGTTGTAGTATATAGTAAGGGCATTTTAAAAGAATCAAGGACAAAGGAAAGAGTAAGAGAATTTGAAGGAAAATAATAGTTGAAGGCAATAGTAAGGGACTTTTGATAAAATTATGACGAAGGCTATAGTAAGAGAATTTGAACATATTCGTGGCATTAGGGTAGCGTTAGGGAATTTGAAGAAAAATCACGACTGAATGCTAAAGTAAGAGAATTTTTCAAAAAAATCTTGGTTTAAAACTATTGTTAGGGAATTTAAAAGCAAATAATATCTAGGGATTTTTGGATAACTCATGGTTAATGGCTATTGTAATGGAATTTAAACAAAATGAATATTGAATGTTGTTGTGACATAATTTTAAAAAAATCAGAGCAGAAGGTATAGTTAGGAAATTATATGAAAAAATCCAAATTGAAGACTCTAGTAAGGGAAATTTGAAGTAATAGCATTGTTGGAACCTATAGTAAGAGAATTTGAAGAAAATGGTGGTTCAAGGCTATAGTAATTTGAAGAAATTCATGGTAGCAAAACTCATAGCTGAAGTTTATGGTAAAAGAATTTTAAGAAAACTATGGTTGAAGGCTATAGTTAGGGAATTTTAAAAAAGAACCAAGGAAAAAGGAAAGAGTAAGAGAATTTTGAAGGAAAATAATAGTTGAAGGCAATAGTAAGGGACTTTTGAAAAAATTTAAGACTAAAGGCTATAGTAAGAGAATTTGAAGATATTCGTGACATAAGTCTAGAGTTAAGCGAATTTGAAGAAAAAATCATGTATGAAGGCTATAGTAAGAGAACTTTTGAAAAAATAATGGTTAAAGGCTATTGTAAGAGAATGAAAAAAAAAATAATTCTGAGGGAATTTTACTAAAAGTCATGGTTAATGGATACTGTAATGGAATTTAATGAAAATAAATTTTGAATGTAATTGTGAGATAATTTTAAAAAAAATCAGAGGTGTAGGTATAGTTAGGAAATTAAATGAAAAATCCAAAATTGAACTCTATTGTAAGGAATTTGAAGAAAAAGCATTGCAGGAAGCAATAGTAAGAGAATTTTAAAGAAAATGGTGGTTTAAGGCTATAGTAATTTTAAGAAAATCATGGTATCAAAACTCATGTTTGAAGTCTATGGTAATAGAATTTTAAGAAAACTATGGTTTCATTATATAGTAAGGGAATTTTTAAAGTATCAAGGACAAAGGAAAGTGTAAGAGAATTTGAGGGAAAATAATAGTTGAAGGCTATAGTAAGGGATTTTGACAAAAATTAAGACAGAAGGCTATAGTAAGAGAATTTGAACATATTCGTGGCATTAGGGTAGCGTTAGGGGAATTTGAAGAAAAATCATGACAGAATGCTATAGTAAGATAATTTTTCAAAAAATCATGGTTTAAGGCTATTGTTAGGAATTTAAAACAAAATAATATCTAGGAAATTTTTGGATAACTAATGGTTAATGGCTATTGTAATGGAATTTAAACAAAATGAATATTGAATGTTGTTGTGACATAATTTTAAAAAAATTAGAGCAGAAGGTATAGTTAGGAAATTATATGAAAAATCCAAATTGAAGACTCTAGTAAGGGAATTTGAAGTGATAGCATTGTTGGAACCTATAGTAAGAGAATTTGAAGAAAATGGTGGTTCAAGGCTACAGTAATTTGAAGAAATTCATGGTAGCAAAACTCATAGCTGAAGTTTATGGTAAAAAGAATTTTAAGAAAAACTATGGTTGAAGGCTATAGTTAGGGAATTTTAAAAGAACCAAGGAAAAAGGAAAGAGTAAGAGAATTTGAAGGAAAATAATAGTTGAAGGCAATAGTAAGGGACTTTTTTGAAAATTTAAGACGAAAGGCTATAGTAAGAGAATTTGAAGATATTCGTGACATAAGTCTAGAGTTAGGGAATTTGAAGAAAAATCATGTATGAAGGCTATAGTAAGAGAACTTTTGAAAAAATAATGGTTAAAGGCTATTGTAAGAGAATTAAAAAATAATTCTGAGGGAATTTTAGTAAAAGTCATGGTTAATGGATACTGTAATGGAATTTAATGAAAATAAATTTTGAATGTAATTGTGAGATAATTTTAAAAAAAATTAGAGGTGTAGGTATAGTTAAGGAAATTATATGAAAAATACAAATTGAACACAATAGAAAGGAATTTGAAGAAAAAGCTTTGCTGGAAGCAATAGTAAGAGAATTTGAAGAAAAATGGTGGTTTAAGGCTATAGTAATTTTAAGAAAATCATGGTATCAAAACTCATGGTTGAAGTCTATGGTAAAAGAATTTTAAGAAAATTATGGTTGTAGTATATAGTAAGGGCATTTTAAAAGAATCAAGGACAAAGGAAAGAGTAAGAGAATTTGAAGGAAAATAATAGTTGAAGGCAATAGTAAGGGACTTTTGATAAAATTATGACGGAAGGCTATAGTAAGAGAATTTGAACATATTCGGGCATTAGGGTAGCGTTAGGGAATTTGAAGAAAAATCACGACTGAATGCTAAAGTAAGAGAATTTTTCAAAAATCTTGGTTTAAAAGGCTATTGTTAGGGAATTTAAAGCAAATAATATCTAGGGAATTTTTGGATAACTCATGGTTAATGGCTATTGTAATGGAATTTAAACAAAATGAATATTGAATGTTGTTGTGACATAATTTTAAAAAAAATCAGAGCAGAAAGGTATAGTTAGGAAATTATATGAAAAATCCAAATTGAAGACTCTAGTAAGGGAATTTGAAGTAATAGCATTGTTGGAACCTATAGTAAGAGAATTTGAAGAAAATGGTGGTTCAAGGCTATAGTAATTTGAAGAAATTCATGGTAGCAAAACTCATAGCTGAAGTTTATGGTAAAAGAATTTTAAGAAAACTATGGTTGAAGGCTATAGTTAGGGGAATTTTAAAAGAACCAAGGAAAAAGGAAAGAGTAAGAGAATTTGAAGGAAAATAATAGTTGAAGGCAATAGTAAGGGACTTTTGAAAAAATTTAAGACTAAAGGCTATAGTAAGAGAATTTGAAGATATTCGTGACATAAGTCTAGAGTTAGCGAATTTGAAGAAAAATCATGTATGAAGGCTATAGTAAGAGAACTTTTGAAAAAATAATGGTTAAAGGCTATTGTAAGAGAATGAAAAAAAGTAATTCTGAGGGAATTTTACTAAAAGTCATGGTTAATGGATACTGTAATGGAATTTAATGAAAATAAATTTTGAATGTAATTGTGAGATAATTTTAAAAAAATCAGAGGTGTAGGTATAGTTAGGAAATTAAATGAAAAATCCAAAATTGAACTCTATTGTAAGGGAATTTGAAGAAAAAGCATTGCAGGAAGCAATAGTAAGAGAATTTGAAGAAAATGGTGGTTTAAGGCTATAGTAATTTTAAGAAAATCATGGTATCAAAACTCATGTTTGAAGTCTATGGTAATAGAATTTTAAGAAAACTATGGTTTCCATTATATAGTAAGGGAATTTTTAAAGAATCAAGGACAAAGGAAAGTGTAAGAGAATTTGAGGAAAATAATAGTTGAAGGCTATAGTAAGGGATTTTGACAAAAAATTAAGACAGAAGGCTATAGTAAGAGAATTTGAACATATTCGTGGCATTAGGGTAAGCGTTAGGGAATTTGAAGAAAAATCATGACAGAATGCTATAGTAAGATAATTTTTCAAAAAATCATGGTTTAAGGCTATTGTTAGGGAATTTAAAGCAAATAATATCTAGGAAATTTTTGGATAACTAATGGTTAATGGCTATTGTAATGGAATTTAAACAAAATGAATATTGAATGTTGTTGTGACATAATTTTAAAAAAATTAGAGCAGAAGGTATAGTTAGGAAATTATATGAAAAATCCAAATTGAAGACTCTAGTAAGGGAATTTGAAGTAATAGCATTGTTGGAACCTATAGTAAGAGAATTTGAAGAAAATGGTGGTTCAAGGCTACAGTAATTTGAAGAAATTCATGGTAGCAAAACTCATAGCTGAAGTTTATGGTAAAAGAATTTTATGAAAACTATGGTTGAAGGCTATAGTTAGAGAATTTTAAAAGAACCAAGGAAAAAGGAAAGAGTAAGAGAATTTGAAGGAAAATAATAGTTGAAGGCAATAGTAAGGGACTTTTGAAAAAATTTAAGACGAAAGGCTATAGTAAGAGAATTTGAAGATATTCGTGACATAAGTCTAGAGTTAGGGAATTTGAAGAAAAATCATGTATGAAGGCTATAGTAAGAGAACTTTTGAAAAATAATGGTTAAAGGCTATTGTAAGAGAATTAAAAAAAAATAATTCTGAGGGAATTTTAGTAAAAGTCATGGTTAATGGATACTGTAATGGAATTTAATGAAAATAAATTTTGAATGTAATTGTGAGATAATTTTAAAAAATTAGAGGTGTAGGTATAGTTAGGAAATTATATGAAAAAAACAAATTGAACACAATAGAAAGGGAATTTGAAGAAAAAGCTTTGCTGGAAGCAATAGTAAGAGAATTTGAAGAAAATGGTGGTTTAAGGCTATAGTAATTTTAAGAAAATCATGGTATCAAAACTCATGGTTGAAGTCTATGGTAAAAGAATTTTAAGAAAATTATGGTTGTAGTATATAGTAAGGGAATTTAAAAGAATCAAGGACAAAGGAAAGAGTAAGAGAATTTGAAGGAAAAATAATTGTTGAAGGCTATAGTAAGGGACTTTTGATAAAAAATTATGACGAAGGCTATAGTAAGAGAATTTGAACATATTCGTGGCATTAGGGTAAAGCGTTAGGGGAATTTGAAGAAAAATCAATGACTGAATGCTAAAGTAAGAGAATTTTTCAAAAAAATCATGGTTTAAAAGGCTATTGTTAGGGAATTTAAAGCAAATAATATCTAGGGAATTTTTGGATAACTCATGGTTAATGGCTATTGTAATGGAATTTAAACAAAATGAATATTGAATGTTGTTGTGACATAATTTTAAAAAAAAATCAGAGCAGAAGGTATAGTTAGGAAATTATATGAAAAAATCCAAATTGAAGACTCTAGTAAGGGAATTTGAAGTAATAGCATTGTTGGAACCTATAGTAAGAGAATTTGAAGAAAAAATGTTGGTTCAAGGCTATAGTAATTTGAAGAAATTCATGGTAGCAAAACTCATAGCTGAAGTTTATGGTAAAAGAATTTTAAGAAAACTATGGTTGAAGGCTATAGTTAGGGAATTTTAAAAAGAACCAAGGAAAAAAGGAAAGAGTAAGAGAATTTGAAGGAAAATAATAGTTGAAGGCAATAGTAAGGGACTTTTGAAAAAAAAATTTAAGACTATAGGCTATAGTAAGAGAATTTGAAGATATTCGTGACATAAGTCTAGAGTTAGCGAATTTGAAGAAAAAATCATGTATGAAGGCTATAGTAAGAGAACTTTTGAAAAATAATGGTTAAAGGCTATTGTAAGAGAATGAAAAAAATAATTTGAGGGAATTTTAGTAAAAGTCATGGTTAATGGATACTGTAATGGAATTTAATGAAAATAAACTTTGAATGTAATTGTGAGATAATTTTAAAAAAATCAGAGGTGTAGGTATAGTTAGGAAATTAAATGAAAAATCAAAAATTGAACTCTATTGTAAGGGAATTTGAAGAAAAAAATTGCAGGAAGCAATAGTAAGAGAATTTGAAGAAAATGGTGGTTTAAGGCTATAGTAATTTTAAGAAAATCATGGTATCAAAACTCATGTTTGAAGTCTATGGTAATAGAATTTAAGAAAACTATGGTTTCAGTATATAGTAAGGGAATTTTAAAAGAATCAAGGACAAAGGAAAGTGTAAGAGAATTTGAGGGAAAATAATAGTTGAAGGCTATAGTAAGGGATTTTGACAAAAAATTAAGACAGAAGGCTATAGTAAGAGAATTTGAACATATTAAGTGGCATTAGGGTAGGCGTTTAGGGAATTTGAAGAAAAATCATGACAGAATGCTATAGTAAGATAATTTTTCAAAAATCATGGTTTAAGGCTATTGTTAGAAATTTAAAGCAAATAATATCTAGGGAATTTTTGGATAACTAATGGTTAATGGCTATTGTAATGGAATTTAAACAAAATGAATATTGAATGTTGTTGTGACATAATTTTAAAAAAAATTAGAGCAGAAGGTATAGTTAGGAAATTATATGAAAAAATCAAATTGAAGACTCTAGTAAGGGAATTTGAAGTAATAGCATTGTTGTAACCTATAATAAGAGAATTTGAAGAAAATGGTGGTTCAAGGCTATAGTAATTTGAAGAAATTCATGGTAGCAAAACTCATGGCTGAAGTTTATGGTAAAAAGAATTTTAAGAAAACTATGGTTGAAGGCTATAGTTAGGGAATTTTAAAAAGAATGAAGGAAAAAATGATAGATTAAGAGAATTTGAAGGAAAATAATAGTTGAAGGCTATAGTAAGGGACTTTGACAAAAATTATGATGGAAGGCTATAGTAAGAGAATTTGAACATATTTGTGGCATTAGGGTAGCGTTAGGGAATTTGAAGAAAAATCACGACTGAATGCTAAAGTAAGAGAATTTTTTCAAAAATCATGGTTTAAGGCTATTGTTAGAGAATTTAAAGCAAATAATTCCTAGGGAATTTTTGGATAACTCATGGTTAATGGCTATTGTAATGGAATTTAAACAAAATGAATATTGAATGTTGTTGTGACATAATTTTAAAAATTAGAGCAGAAGGTATAGTTAGGAAATTATATGAAAATCCAAATTGAAGACTCTAGTAAGGAATTTGAAGTAATAGCATTGTTGGAACCTATAGTAAGAGAATTTGAAGAAAATGGTGGTTCAAGGCTATAGTAATTTGAAGAAATTCATGGTAGCAAAACTCATAGCTGAAGTTTATGGTAAAAGAATTTTAAGAAAACTATGGTTGAAGGCTATAGTTAGGAGTTTTAAAAAGAACCAAGGAAAAAGGAAAGAGTAAGAGAATTTGAAGGAAAATAATAGTTGAAGGCAATAGTAAGGGACTTTTGAAAAAATTTAAGACTAAAGGCTATAGTAAGAGAATTTGAAGATATTCGTGACATAAGTCTAGAGTTAGGGAATTTGAAGAAAAATCATGTATGAAGGCTATAGTAAGAGAACTTTTGAAAAAATAATGGTTAAAGGCTATTGTAAGAGAATTAAAAAAAATAATTCTGAGGGAATTTTAGTAAAAGTCATGGTTAATGGATAACGTAATGGAATTTAATGAAAATAAATTTTGAATGTAATTGTGAGATAATTTTAAAAAATCAGAGGTGAAGGTATAGTTAGGAAATTAAATGAAAATCCAAATTTGAACACTATTGTAAGGGAATTTGAAGAAAAAGCATTGCAGGAAGCAATAGTAAGAGAATTTGAAGAAAAATGGTGGTTTAAGGCTATAGTAATTTTAAGAAAATCATGGTATCAAAACTCTTGTTTGAAGTCTATGGTAATAGAATTTTAAGAAAACCATGGTTTCCGTATATAGTAAGGGAATTTTTTAAAGAATCAAGGACAAAGGAAAGTGTAAGAGAATTTGAGGAAAATAATAGTTGAAGGCTATAGTAAGGATTTTGACAAAAAATTAAGACAGAAGGCTATAGTAAGAGAATTTGAACATATTCGTGGCATTAGGGTAATGTTAGGGAATTTGAAGAAAAATCATGACAGAATGCTATAGTAAGATAATTTTTCAAAAATCATGGTTTAAGGCTATTGTTAGGGAATTTAAAGCAAATAATATCTAGGAAAATTTTGGATAACTAATGGTTAATGGCTATTGTAATGGAATTTAAACAAAATGAATATTGAATGTTGTTGTGACATAATTTTAAAAAAATTAGAGCAGAAGGTATAGTTAGGAAATTATATGAAAAATCCAAATTGAAGACTCTAGTAAGGGAATTTGAAGTAATAGCATTTTTGGAACCTATAGTAAGAGAATTTGAAGAAAATGGTGGTTCAAGGCTACAGTAATTTGAAGAAATTCAGGGTAGCAAAACTCATAGCTGAAGTTTATGGTAAAAAGAATTTTAAGAAAACTATGGTTGAAGGCTATCGTTAGGAATTTTAAAAGAACCAAGGAAAAAAGGAAAGAGTAAGAGAATTTGAAGGAAAATAATAGTTGAAGGCAATAGTAAGGGACTTTTGAAAAAATTTAAGACGAAAGGCTATAGTAAGAGAATTTGAAGATATTCGTGACATAAGTCTAGAGTTAGGAATTTGAAGAAAAATCATGTATGAAGGCTATAGTAAGAGAACTTTTGAAAAAAATAATGGTTAAAAGGCTATTGTAAGAGAATTAAAAAAATAATTTGAGGGATTTTTTAGTAAAAGTCATGGTTAATGGATACTGTAATGGAATTTAATGAAAATAAATTTTGAATGTAATTGTGAGATAATTTTAAAAAAATCAGAGGAGTAGGTATAGTTTGGAAATTAAATGAAAATCCAAAATTGAACTCTATTGTAAGGGAATTTGAAGAAAAAACATTGCAGGAAGCAATAGTAAGAGAATTTGAAGAAAATGGTGGTTTAAGGCTATAGTAATTTTAAGAAAATCATGGTATCAAAACTCATGTTTGAAGTCTATGGTAATAGAATTTTAAGAAAACTATGGTTTCAGTATATAGTAAGGGAATTTTAAAAGAATCAAGGACAAAGGAAAGTGTAAGAGAATTTGAGGGAAAATAATAGTTGAAGGCTATAGTAAGGATTTTGACAAAAATTAAGACAGAAGGCTATAGTAAGAGAAATTTGAACATATTCGTGGCATTAGGGTAGCGTTAGGGGAATTTGAAGAAAAAAATCATGACAGAATGCTATAGTAAGATAATTTTTCAAAAATCATGGTTTAAGGCTATTGTTAGGGAATTTAAAGCAAATAATATCTAGGGAATTTTTGGATAACTAATGGTTAATGGCTATTGTAATGGAATTTAAACAAAATGAATATTGAATGTTGTTGTGACATAATTTTAAAAAATTAGAGCAGAAGGTATAGTTAGGAAATTATATGAAAAATCCAAATTGAAGACTCTAGTAAGGGAATTTGAAGTAATAGCATTGTTGGAACCTATAGTAAGAGAATTTGAAGAAAATGGTGGTTCAAGGCTACAGTAATTTGAAGAAATTCATGGTAGCAAAACTCACACACTGAAGTTTTTGGTAAAAGAATTTTAAGAAAACTATGGTTGAAGGCTATAGTTAGGGAATTTTAAAAGAACCAAAAAGGAAAGAGTAAGAGAATTTGAAGGAAAATAATAGTTGAAGGCAATAGTAAGGGACTTTTGAAAAAATTTTAAGACTAAAGGCTATAGTAAGAGAATTTGAAGATATTCGTGACATAAGTCTAGAGTTAGGAATTTGAAGAAAAATCATGTATGAAGGCTATAGTAAGAGAACTTTGAAAAAATAATGGTTAAAGGCTATTGTAAGAGAGAATTAAAAAAAAAAAAATTCTGAGGGAATTTTAGTAAAAGTCATGGTTAATGGATACGGTAATGGAATTTAATGAAAATAAATTTTGAATGTAATTGTGAGATAATTTTAAAAAAAACAGAGGTGAAGGTATAGTTAGGGAAATTAAATGAAAAATCCAAATTTGAACACTATTGTAAGGGAATTTGAAGAAAAGCATTGCAGGAAGCAATAGTAAGAGAATTTGAAGAAAATGGTGGTTTAAGGCTATAGTAATTTTAAGAAAATCATGGTATCAAAAAACCTTGTTTGAAGTCTATGGTAATAGAATTTTAAGAAAACCATGGTTTCAGATATAGTAAGGAATTTTTAAAGAATCAAGGACAAAGGAAAGTGTAAGAGAATTTGAGGGAAAATAATAGTTGAAGGCTAGTAAGGGATTTTGACAAAAATTAAGACAGAAGGCTATAGTAAAGAGAATTTGAACATATTCCGTTGGCATTAGGGTAGCGTTAGGGAATTTGAAGAAAATCATGACAGAATGCTATAGTAAGATAATTTTCAAAAATCATGGTTTAAGGCTATTGTTAGGAATTTAAAGCAAAATAATATCTAGGAAAATTTTTGGATAACTAATGGTTAATGGCTATTGTAATGGAATTTAAACAAAATGAATATTGAATGTTGTTGTGACATAATTTTAAAAAAATTAGAGCAGAAGGTATAGTTAGGAAATTATATGAAAAAATCCAAATTGAAGACTCTAGTAAGGGAATTTTGAAGTAATAGCATTTTTGGAACCTATAGTAAGAGAATTTGAAGAAAATGGTGGTTCAAGGCTACAGTAATTTGAAGAAATTCAGGGTAGCAAAACTCATAGCTGAAGTTTATGGTAAAAAGAATTTTAAGAAAATCCATGGTTGAAGGCTATCGTTAGGGAATTTTAAAAGAACCAAGGAAAAGGAAAGAGTAAGAGAATTTGAAGGAAAATAATAGTTGAAGGCAATAGTAAGGACTTTTTGAAAAATTTAAGACCTAAAGGCTATAGTAAGAGAATTTGAAGATATTCGTGGACATAAGTCTAGAGTTAGGAATTTGAAGAAAAAATCATGTATGAAGGCTATAGTAAGAGAACTTTGAAAAAATAATGGTTAAAGGCTATTGTAAGAGAATTAAAAAATAATTCTGAGGGAATTTTAGTAAAAGTCATGGTTAATGGATACTGTAATGGAATTTAATGAAAATAAATTTTGAATGTAATTGTGAGATAATTTTAAAAAAATCAGAGGGGAGTAGGTATAGTTTGGAAATTAAATGAAAATCCAAAATTGAACTCTATTGTAAGGGAATTTGAAGAAAAAAACATTGCAGGAAGCAATAGTAAGAGAATTTGAAGAAAATGGTGGTTTAAGGCTATAGTAATTTTAAGAAAATCATGGTATCAAAACTCATGTTTGAAGTCTATGGTAATAGAATTTTAAGAAAACATGGTTTCAGTATATAGTAAGGAATTTTAAAAAGAATCAAGGACAAAGGAAAGTGTAAGAGAATTTGAGGGAAAATAATAGTTGAAGGCTATAGTAAGGATTTTGACAAAATTAAGACAGAAGGCTATAGTAAGAGAATTTGAACATATTCGTGGCATTAGGGTAGCGTTAGGGGAATTTGAAGAAAAATCATGACAGAATGCTATAGTAAGATAATTTTCAAAAATCATGGTTTAAGGCTATTGTTAGGGAATTTAAAGCAAATAATATCTAGGGAATTTTTGGATAACTAATGGTTAATGGCTATTGTAATGGAATTTAAACAAAATGAATATTGAATGTTGTTGCATGACATAATTTTAAAAAATTAGAGCAGAAGGTATAGTTAGGAAATTATATGAAAAAAAAACCAAATTGAAGACTCTAGTAAGGGAATTTGAAGTAATAGCATTGTTGAACCTATAGTAAGAGAATTTGAAGAAAATGGTGGTTCAAGGCTACAGAATTTGAAGAAATTCATGGTAGCAAAAAAACTCACAAACTGAAGTTTTTGGTAAAAAAGAATTTTAAGAAAACTATGGTTGAAGGCTATAGTTAGGGAATTTTAAAAGAACCAAGGAAAAAGGAAAGAGTAAGAGAATTTGAAGGAAAATAATAGTTGAAGGCAATAGTAAGGGACTTTTGAAAAATTTAAGACTAAAGGCTATAGTAAGAGAATTTGAAGATATTCGACATAAGTCTAGAGTTTAAATTTGAAGAAAAAATCATGTATGAAGGCTATAGTAAGAGAACTTTTGAAAAATAATGGTTAAAGGCTATTGTAAGAGAATTAAAAAAAAAAAATAATTTGAGGGAATTTTAGTAAAAGTCATGGTTAATGGATACTGGTAATGGAATTTAATGAAAATAAATTTTGAATGTAATTGTGAGATAATTTTAAAAAAACCAGAGGTGTAGGTATAGTTAGAAATTAAATGAAAATCCAAAATTGAACTCTATTTGTAAGGGAATTTTGAAGAAAAGCATTGCAGGAAGCAATAGTAAGAGAATTTGAAGAAAATGGTGGTTTAAGGCTATAGTAATTTTAAGAAAATCATGGTATCAAAACTCATGTTTGAAGTCTATGGTAATAGAATTTTAAGAAAACTATGGTTCGTGATATATAAGGGAATTTTAAAAGAACCAAGGACAAAGGAAAGTGTAAGAGAATTTGAAAACAATAGTTGGTGTTTTGGCATCTTTGGATTGAAAATTAAGACGTATTATAGTAAGAGAATTTGAAATTGGTTCGCGGGCATTAGGCAATGCTAGGGAA
>JAINDJ010000125.1:0-61121 GCA_019845555.1 Aristolochia fimbriata | reverse complement strand
TATCATTCCAATCACGTTGATTCAATTCATTCTTGTTCGCGCCGAACAATACCCGGGGAAGGACTAATCGAGGATGAGGAATTTGCGAATCCACTGCGCTTATTTTGAACGGAAAGCGAAACCCCCTTTTTTTTTTAGTTTTACTTTTTTTATTAGATTAGGATGGAGCAAAACGCACTGACATGAGGCTCAAGTCCCAGGCCTAATAAGTGTCTTATTGAGAACTTCCATATCCATAATTCTAATAATAATAAAAAAGAATAGATTTCTATTTTATTTTATTTTAATTTCTAAAAAAGAGCTCAATCAAACAAAAACACAGCTGATGAGGTAAGGATACAAAAAGAACTCTGTTTGGATTTCTTAGCCAGTCCTATTCATATCTATAAGAGGAGATCATATGAAAATGTAACTGACTTTTCTGTTTACTTGGTCATTGGCCATCCGTCGGGAGTTTCAGTTTAATTACCGATATTTGTACAACAACCAATAAATCTAAGCTTGGCGTATTGATCTTTCTTGGAAAGGAGTGTGTGCGAGTTGTTTATTTCAAGAATAGTAGTTGATCCAAATCCAGCTGCATTTTTTTAGTTTTAAATTTTTAATAAATAAAAGAAAGGTGCACGATCTTCGACGAATTACTTCGAATAATTCAGAAAATCATATGTAAGAACCATAGCATTCTCGTGATTCATTACAAATCAACTTGGATTCCTTTCTATTGTACTAACAACGTACCCATTAACACAAGCTAAAGTTGCAAACCTGAAAGTCAAGGGCACGCTGATAGATGCCGGTTTATTAGGAGGAGCTCTAAAATTCATAGTCGGTAATTTTTTCTGATAAGGGAACACTCCATATCGATAAATAATTCCTGAAAACGTTTACTGGAAAACGGTTTTCACACTTTTTATCCAATGCCGAATTCGACGACCTATATATAAAGCATGAAGATACCTCTTGATTTTGAAATGGAAAGTACCACAAAATTTTGAATAATTAAAAATAGAAACAACTTCGCCATAATTACAGATTTTTTGTCTGGAGCAAAGTCGGAAGAGCCCTCTAATATTCCGGTTTTGTGCTAGTTTGGCTGTTCGAATGGGAATACGAACAGAGCGTGGAGAGGCAGGCTCATCAACATCACTAAACGATATGGGGAAAGCCCCAGATAACCGAGCGTGAGAGCCAAACGCACGAAAAGACCATGTTTGCTCGGGAAGAGACTGGTTAAGGTGAATAAACAGCTAGATGATGCATAGGGATATTATGACAATCGAAAACAAAGACTATATTCGAAATTCAGAAGAACTATACGGACTGAAAGCCATTTTCGGAGCAGCTCGAAAAAGCCCGGAGCTCAAGCTTACGGAATAGTGATGGAGTGACATGATACCTGAGATAGAACGAGCAACTGAATTTGATTAATGCCGCATATGAGATTCTGGAATACTAGTTGAAGCAAATGAAACCATTCATTTTGAACAACAAAGAGCAATTAATCAGGTCCGACAACGAGTTTTGAGCAAGCCTACAAGGAAGGACGGAGGAGAATAGTGAGTTACATCTACGAACTATCAGTGCGATATGGCATGCCCGGTTTTCATGAAAGCCAGCCAACGGATTAGCCCTTCTACCACGAGGCATTATTTTCCCCTGTTACGAAAAGAATTGAGAGGCACTAATGCAGCAACTCGAGCCGGACGGCGGTAGACTAGCACATTATCCGCGAGCCGTACCGGAAACAACAAGGGCATGCAGTCAAACAGAACAACGCAACCGCACTCGGCGGCGACGCACACGCGCGATCCGCTTTCATCCTGACAGCTACCCATAAGGGAATCAGCAGAGCTTCTGGAAGAGGCGTCAACAGGCATTGCCTGACCTGCGAACCCAAACAACAAGTTGGCAATAACGCGATCGCCTGACGACGTACAAATGGTGTCCGCAAAGCTAATAGGAAGATTTGTTTAGATAATTTCTGAGGTGAGGGCGATGGTTGAAAGAATGTTTGGCGAAACTTATTGATTGGTGATGAGCGAATTTTGAAACACCGAACCGCCCGCGTAGGAGTGAGCTCGAGACGTTCCGCCGCTTTAAGTTCTTCCAAACCGGGGCCTACTGCTACCGACCTGATGGGATCTTTATACGCGGCACGCTTGCTAACGCCACCACTTCGCACGCCATCGCGGAAACCCGCAGCAGCCAGTTTAGATATTCATTCCTCAACCGCGCAAAATGTAATATGTGCTTGTTGCAGCTAGCCGGGTCAAAGCACCTTTCCGTATTCAGGCAGTGACTCACTCTTCTGCGAACGAGGGGCGATGAATACACTTTTATTGTAGTAGCCGGTACCCATATTCGCCCGCTACATAATACCTTGCTCCTTATACGGTGGAGCGTTTCTCGCCGAATATTTTATGTACCGTAAACTCCATACATAATACTTCAATAATTTATGATGATTCTCCGAATAGTAAGTGATTGATAATAGCGCGAGCAGACGCACCAGGACGCGGCTTCATCCAGGAGACAGCGGAGTTACGTTTTAAGAGGCGCAATTGCTTTGTTGGTGGAGCAGGGCGACCGCTTTCACTCAACAGCTGATGACCAATCGAGATGTTCTGCTTTATATTCCTACTAATGTAATTTCCATTGCTAGAAGGACAAATATTCTTATCCACGATCTATTCAATGCCGGAATACGCCCCTGCTACACGTGGCATTTCCATTCCCAGAGGATCTAGGAGTTTACTTAGTGAAATAGAGCATAATTGGGGAAGACTTGTTTATTTGTCGAGTTAGCTTCGCAACAATTCGCTTCGATCTTGACAGCCACCAGAATCAATTACAAGAGGTCAACGACATGAATAGTTCAAACAATCCCGACCCTCATTTATGTAGAAGATCAGATAGTTACTATCAATCTATACTGGATAGTGGTTATCTGATTCATGAATTTTGATAGGGAAGGTATCTCAGCTCAGCTACGCAACTACTAAAACAACAAAACCTCAGTTCCAAAGAAAATCATATCTCTGAATATTATTCACCAAGTGAAGCGGAAGCTCTTTTGAAAAGAATATTCGGAACAGATAGAACAGTTTCATTCAGAACAAACACAAAGAAATGGGTCGCTCTTAGTATTTGTATTAGTACAAGAGAAATCATTGAGAAATGTCTTCTCGATTCGAACCATTCAAAATAAGTTAAGCATAAAATCTGCCAAAATAGGTGAAATAAATTGCGTCCAATAGGATTTAAAACTCTATACCAAAGGTTTAGAATATTCCTCTGTCCTGTATCCATTAGACAATGGATCGCCAGTTTTCATTCCGATTTTTTATCTTTTCAACCTTCCTACCCTTCTGTTTCAACAAAAGAATGATTGTATGGGAAAGATCTTTGTATAATCGAGATGCATATCTCACTAATAATGATGATGTATCATATCATAGCAATTTTTTATTACCACACAATATGGAGATAGGGTAGCGGAATCGAACTGCATCGTTAGTTTGGAAGGGTTATAATGACGTCGATTCATCATCATTTTAAATGTTCTTCATTTAGGAAACCGAACATGAACTTGGTTTCATTCGGTTCCTTTATGGAAGGTAGATGGATTCCTGTGATTTAAGGTGTAAATTAAACCAAAAGCAAAAAAAGAAACCATTTTACGATGTGTGAAAAGGAACTCAAAAAGCAAAAAAAAGGATCCATAACATCTATGTCGGGGCTTTTATCCACGTATTCAAACGAATCGCTTAGATGATCCCCTAGAAGAGAGAAGAGGGGGATTATAACAAATCTTCTAGTTACTTCCTGTTCTATTATACTTGTGAGAACTCTGATAAAAAAGAATTTTATTTCTTTACCGAGCTTAAAGAATATGTCGCTGGCTGTAGTAAAACTAAAAGTCATTGCTTAATAGCCATTGGGCTTCAACCTTCCCCTTTTACTTTTGCAAAAAAAATGGAAGATTCAGTTACGATTAGAAAATACATTTTGTATCTTTCATTCATGATTTCTTTATTCATGCTTTATTCAATTGGAAAGGTTGCTCCAACTCGAAAAAAAAAATTATGCTTCGTGATTCCCAATCCAATTTTCCATTTTATTTCAATCTTTGGAACCTTTTGATCTAAATCACGAGAATGTATATTCTTTCCTCAGATGTGACATTGAGAGGGTGCAAGGATTAAACCTTTACAGTGGTGCTTTGATAGGAGAGTATGAACCAATCCTGAGATTTTGACGAGTTTTAAGTTAGTATTGTAACGAATCGCATCTTTACCACTAACCATAAATTCCGCTACAATATAATACCATAAATTATTGTATATAATGGTTCTTTGTCGAACAAAGGGGGTTCGACGTAATCAAGATAGCATTAGAATGTTGAAAAATAGCGGTCCTGGTATGGCATGGCGGTGCTTGATAAACAGGAGAATCATTAAATAAAAATTCCTATTTGTTCTTTGCTGATGGAGCATGAGATAGTCTTGATTATAGGCCGTTGGTTGGAACATAAAAATGAGTTGAGTTGTGAAATAATCCAACCATAGCTCCACCCCTTTTTGAAGTTACTCTTCTTATCGTGATTTATTCAACTACGGTTCTAGTATCTATTTCTAAGTTCATTTTTTCGTGAAAAATCCTCATAGTATTGGTTTCGAGCCAGACCGGTTATTGTAAAATAAAGTTTCTACTCTTGAAGAAAAAGGATTATAATACAACTAATATTTCTTTCTTGTTTTTATTTTAGTCAAGGCAACTTGATAAAAAAAGGAAAAGAAAAGACTACTTAAGATAAGAGGCAAACCTCATCACAAAGAAAACTTCTGATAGAATCTTCAACAGTCCTTGTTATACATACAAACAAGAAATTTTGAAGCTTATCAAAATCAGACAAATCATGAGGATTTTATAGATTTATTGGATTAGAAACCAGAACGGCTCAATGGGTAGCGGTCACGAGGAATAAAATAATCCCTCACACTAAATTCAAATCACTAAATCCAGCAACCAAAAGGCATTTTCTTACTGAAAAATACCCTGTTTCGAATCATTATCCAACATTATCCAAATTTATAAGCAACATTATATTATAGGATTATAGAATAAAAGAAAGATAAAGAAAATATTCTTTTTTCAATTTTGACATGTCACGTCACATGGATTCCTCTTTTTTTTTAATTGGAATTAGAGGGAGTAGGATTTAAAGCGGCGGATTGCTGGGAATCCTCACAGAGGTATTCAGCTCGAGGCTCGAACTTTTCTATCTCTATGATCACTTAAGATTTTTCATTTTCTTTTCTTTCTTCTAATTCAAAAATCTTGAGTCCTCGAGTTTGTTTTATAGAGAGAATTGGACTTTATAGAGTAGATAGCAAATCAAAACAGTACCAAGAAATCAAGGAATTATTGAAACAAAAACCTTTGATTTTTATTCTTCACGCCCGAGATTACGTCTCGATCATTAGATAAATCCGAGATGAGAATAGTAATATCACTAATGTGTAAACGAAGAGCTAAGAGCAAGCACACACAATCTCCAACATCAGTATTTTGGCACAAGGAATAGATTCATGTCTACTTTTTGTACCACATATCCTTTCGTTTCTTTGAGAGGGAAAGAAGATTTATTATAGATGAGATTTACTTTGAAAGCACAGTATGTACCCCGTGAGTTTATCATACCCAACCCGTTAAAAAGGTACCATTACCATAATAGGTCAAAGACCTTGAGGGTCAAAATGTGTAATGAGGTGGATTCAGACTATCAACAGTCCCCAAAGAATTTTATGTTTGAATCTTTAGGAGTTCATAATGGTGACCCCATCTGATCCATCAATTGTTTTATAAATTTTGTTAATAATTTTTTTTTGAAGAAATGTGTGGAATCTTTCATCTCAGTATTAAAAGATCTCATCGAAACCTATAGCAGCTTCAAGCCACAAACAAGGCTAAGAGAAAAGAGTACGGGTGATGACTGGCAATAACATCTACGTGATTGACTTAAAAGGCATAAGCCTCGGCAATTTGGAGATAGTGAAAACTACCGAATGAAGGCCGAATTAAGACAGATACAGATTAATGGAGAGAGTTGGGCTATTACCAAACATTTCGTTTTAGAGAGAATTTTATTTATCGGCGTCATCGGATATATGTGTTGTTATTATGAAGGTCATGTGCGACGCAGCGAACTTTGACTAAAATCTCCGAATTCCCTAAAATCAGAATATCAGAATAGAAGAAATCATACCATACAATATCTAATTCGAATTCATATGTAATGATCAATGAATTCATTTTGATTTGAGATTTATAGTGACTTGAGAATGTTATTTGAGGCAGATACTTGGATTTAGGCTGAATTCGATGAACAGCAAACACCATGTTAGTGCTTATTAGCACAACAGAAATCTAAAATGGCGTACTGCTTAGGGTAATTGGAGCGTGGTTCAGTATTTGAGAAACGAATTTTTCGTCCCGATTGATTCTATCAGAGTGAAGGGTAAGGGTACTTTAGGCCATCCCCAAGTTTAAACATTGGATACAATACAATTCACCTTTTTTTTCAGATTTTTAATCATTGTTTTAAGAATTATATATTCCTTATTGTATTGAAATTTATTCCACTTTTCTCACACTCACAAACGTATCAATTCACATTTTGACAAACGAAAACGAGGTCAACGACATGATGTATAAAAATAAAATCGATTTTTTTTTATATAGAAAGTATGGAAAAGATAAATGAAAAGTTTCTATTCCTCTGATATAAGATCATGTTAAATCTTTTGCTGAGACTTCTCCAGAAAAATATCCCATACTTCCTTACATATAAGGAAAACGATAAGGGAAGGGACTACTAGGTATCAATTGCCAATGATTATTCATGACTTCCATATTGAATCCCGACCATACCGGGTATAATGCATGCGCCGGTTCCAAACTATTAGAGGAATGTTATGGTAAAACTGGTTTTGAAAACGCCGTGGTAGAAAGCAACGTGACTGAAGGACATCATCGGTTGTGGATGAATCCACCATTTTTATATATCTCAAAATACGCTCTTGGCTCGATTATTTTTAGTTTTGTTCCATCCTTTCGAAATCGATTTTTTTTTTGCTATAATAGTACATGATGGAACTCGAGTATAAAGTATTTATTTAGGAAGAGTCTAGGGTTAGTATCAATCAATAGTTGGAAAAAACGTAACGTAAGTATATCTTCGATATAGAAATCGAAAGGGTTAAATTCAAAACGGGGTTCAAACCAAAAAGCCAAATAGTTCGAATTGGTAAAAAAATTTGATCCAAATTGTATCGTAGGGGAATCAATCATTGACGGATTCTTCTTTCAATAGAAAGAAAATGCAAGTGTTGTTGCCATTTTGAAACGATTAAGGATCGCCGAAGTAATGTCTAAACCCAATGATTCAAAAGCAAGGATAATGGATACTAGGAGAAGTAAACGCCATTTTTTCAACTGCTTCAACAAATTAGAACTAAATTTAGAATACGGAAAAAATTAAAGGACATAAATAAAATGGGTTAGTGAGACTAATAAATGTTTAAGGTTTATGATCTCCTTTCGCCTTTGATAATTACATTAACTTGAGTTAAGAGTACGAATGATATATTTCTTTTTCTTCTGAGAGAAGAACAAAATGACCAAATTAGGAGTCGAATTCAAAACTTTTGGATACATTTGCCACTATATACATAAACATAAACATAAATTCGAATCATTCTTTCTTTGAGCTGGATGAGGAGAAAAACTCCTATACTGCTTCTCTTTCTCTCTAGAGGGGATTCATCATCTACCCATTCAGTCCCAATGAGTCATCTATCGAATCGTTGCAATTGGATGTTCATCCCAAAGAGAGGGGAAGAGACTTCAAAGTCGGTTTTACGATCCGATAAAGAATCAAACTTATTTAAATGTTCCAGCTATTCTCTATTTCCTCGAAAGCGCTCAACTCTACAGGAACTGTTCATGATATTTCAAAGAAGGCGGAGGTCTTTAAGGAACTTGAATTAATCAAACAAAGTCCAATTAATGGAATCAAAAAGGGAAACTCTAGTATCTGACTTCCTTATTTCTCCAATAATCCCTTTTTTTTTTTGATGGACCCAAAAACAAAACAAAGTATGTGGTCCTGCTTATTGTATCTGTATCCTATTCAAAAAAAATTCGATATTTCCTTTTCCTTGACTTATTCCCTCGTTTACACTATACATTTTTATTTATGTAGTTCCAATCCAACGCAAGTGCTTTAATTATTTAGGTTTGATGGTTTGATCTATTTGAGATTTTTTTGTTTTCAACATTCAATTTATATGATAATGTTGTGCATGAACAAATATAGAATCTGATCGTGGAGAAAAATAGATTTATTTCTCCACGGTCCATGTTTTTATTTTTACATCATTTTAAATGATGGGTCTGAAAATTCACCGCAGCACAAGAAGAAAAAGTTTTTTTTTTTTTTTTTTTTCATTTTAATGTTTATATTTCTAGTAGGATCGTCAAATGGTTCTTTTGATTTCTTACTAGTTTAATGCCTTGATTGGCGGGCAATCTCTTTTATCTTTATTAGAATTTATATTTATTTATATATTAATATTATATTTTAATTTTATATTTATATATTAATATTCTTATTTTAATTATATATTTTAATTTTAATTATATATATATATTTATTATATTATATTAAATATATTTTATTATATTATATTAATTTTAATTTATTTATTTTTATTTATATTATTTTTATATTATTATTATTATTCTATATTATATATATATATAATATAGAATTTTATATATATATATAAAATATTTAGCTAAAAAAAAAAAAAAATAGTTTAATTTTTTTTTGACCGATCTTATCTACAATCTTATCCCCTTATCCGGCTAACCCAATGGTAGAGTACTCGGCTTTTTAAGTGCGACTCATGATTCTTTACACATTTGGATGAAGCAACGAATCTGTCCATACCATTGGTAGAGTTTGTAAGACCAATGACCGATCCAGAAAGGGAAATGAATGGAAAAATAGCATGTCGTATCAATAGGGAACTCAGAGAATACTTCATCCTTACCGGATTGGCAAAAAATCTTGTCTTCTTGCTTTTCTTTCTTCAGTAACGGACTCAAAAATTCAACCTTTAGGTCAGTGAATAAAACATAGAGCTTTATGTTTCCAATTATAAGAAAGAAAAAAGCAACGAGCTTTTATTAAATTATTTATTTTAGTTAAATTTAAAATAAAAAATTATAATTTTATTATATATATATATATATAATATTATTTTTATTTTTTATTTTATATTTATATAATTTCATATATTATATTATATATATGATTATTTTAATTTTTAGACATATTATATATATATACATATTATTTATTAAATTCATATTATATATGAATTTGAATTCAGAAACCAAATAATTCTGAATTTCCCGATTTAATTAGACGTTAAAAAATATATATATATTAATACCTGAGGCGGGGAAAAGGTTCCTGTGAGGGATGATAGATTTCCCTTTTATGAATCCCACTATTAACTCTACATGGAAAGTGAGTAAAGACGAATGTGAAGAAATCGTATACTGACAGCGCATTTTTTTCCAAAGTCAAAAGAGCGATCGGTTGCAAAAAATAAAGAATTTCTTGACATCCTTAAACTATAACGTGCAACTCTAACGAAAATGTGGATGGAAAAAGAGAGTATTTGTTGATTATCTCCCTTGTCTCCAGGGTATTCTCTTTTTTTTTTTCTTACTATATACCTTGTTTTGACTGTATCGCACTATGTATCATTTGATAAACCAAAATCCCCTATTCCTTCAGTTCAAGCCAGTTCAAGCAGAATTTCAAACAAAAATGTAAATGGAGGAATTAAAGGATATTTAGAAATGGGTAGATTTCAATAAAAAAAACACTTCCTATATCCACTTCTTTCAGGGAGTCTATCTAAGTGTACTTTGCTTGGTCATGATTTAAAATGGATCAATTGTTTACAGCCTTTACGGAAAATTTAGGTTATGACAAAAGATTCAGTTCACTAATTGTGAAACGTTTAATTATTCGGAATGCATCAAATAGAACCATTTTCTTTATTTCGGGTACCAATTTTCACCAAAATAGATCCGTTAGAAAAAGCCAATTTTGGATTCTCAAACCATATCAGAGGCTTTTGCAGTCATTATGGAAATTCCACTCTCCCTGCAATTAGTATCTTGCCTTGGAAGAAAAAGAAATAGTATAATTTACGATCTATTCATTCAATATTTTTTTTCGAGATCTATTCATTTAAATCATGTTAGATATCCATCCTCTCATTTAAATCGTCCATTAGAAATCTTGGTTCAAAACCCTTCACTCCCATACAGATGCTCCCTTTGCATTTATTGAGATTTTTCTCCATGAGTATCGTAATTCAAATAGTTTCATTAATTCAAAGAAATTATTTTTTCAAAAGAGAATCAAAGAAAAGAGAATCAAAGATTATCTTGTTCCTATATAACATGTATATGAATGCGAATCCATATTCGTTTTTTCTCGAGCGACGATCAACATCCCGGAGCCTTTCTTGAGCGAACATATTCTAAGGGAAATGAGCATTTTTAGTAGTGCTTTTGTAATCATTTTCTGTAGCTGACCTTGTGGTTACTAAGGATCCTTTTGCGCATTATGTCAGAGATACTGAGGAAAATTAATTTTAGTCAAAGGGGACTCTATTTTATGATGAAGGAAATAGGCACATCTATTACTGGTAGAGTCATTTTTCTACTCTTGTGGTCTCAACCGGCAGAACTATATAAACCGATTATACAATCATTCCTTTCTCATTTTATGTAATATTCCTCAAAGCCTAGCTGAATGGGTCCTTTGATGGTAAGTGGAGTCAGCCGCTAGAAATGCATTTCTAATAGATACTTCTATTAAGAGATTCGGAGACCCTAGTTCCAATTTTTTCTCTAATTAGGTTCTTTGGCTAAAGCGAAATTTTGTAATGTATCAGGACATCCCATTAGTAAGCCGGCTTGTTGATTCGTCCGATTTGACATAGATCGATTTGGCCGTATATGCAGAAATCTTTCATTACTACAGTGATCCCTCAAAACAGAGCCGAGTCGAATCGGGCATATACCGACCTTCATGTGCCAGAACTTTCACCGTAATCATAGGGAGCTGGGATGAGTTTAATTTATGATAGAATAGCGCGGATTTTTTCGAATTTTTTTGAGCGGATAGGTTGGCGGGCGAATGTATTTATTTGATATATTCAGATATCGACCTGGCCAATCATGAATGATTGGTGATGAGACCAACATGTACAGAAATAAAATCGAAACAATTCTAAATCATGAGAAATAGGGTCTTTCTTCATTTTGGTTCCTGAAATGCTTCACAACAGCAGTGGCTTTGAATCGACTATATTCAAGTTTTGAGGTTTCGGGAGGAATTAGGTGAGTGCAGAAGGAGAGAGAAAGAACGAAAATGTGCAAGTACTCTGTTTGAGTGGAGGACGCCCTATTACAGTAAGGAAGATGATTATCTACTCCATCTGACTAGTTCCGGGGTTCGAGTCCTGGCAAACCCATAATGGATCCGGGAGCCGAATAAATGGGTCTTATTTGTTTACATTTGTAAATCTATATATTCTTAACTACTTTATTCACAAATACCACAAAGCGTTTTGTGCATAATATATTCAGAGATATATCTATCTGGCTACATATTTGTTGAAGTTGAAGGACACAGATATGGAAGCTAGAGATTAGCATTATTGAAGCCAGAGGAGATGAGACGATGAGGATAATATAGGTAATATGCTGGGAGTCTCCTGATACTGAATAAACCAAGATTTTACCATGACTGCAATTTTAGAGAGACGCGAAAGCACAAGTTTCATAAGGGTCGCTTCCGTAACCGGACAACCAGCACCGGAGAACCGCCTTTAGAGTTGATGAGTCTGCCTGACGATCCCTACGCATTATCGACCGCACCTGCGCATTTATTACCGTTTTTATTAGCAGCTTCTTCCGTGACATTGATATTTCAGGATGAAGCGAGCCTTTACGGAGAAATAATATTCTGAAGAGCCTCTTGCTTTTGTGAAGTATTGATTAGATGCATTTTGATTTGCATCTGTTGATAATGGGATATTGAAAACCTGGCTATGCCACCACCCACACTTCACGGGCGCAGCTTCGTTACATGGGTCGTGAAAGTGAATCCAGCTCCGCTTCCCGCGGCTCCTGACAAGTTGTCGCATACCAGCCCTGCTGCAGCCGCCACGGTTTTGATTTATTCCCCGAGTATATAAAGCGGGATGGCATGTGCCTTTGCGAATATTCGCACTTCAACTTTATGATTGTTTTAGAGCGATACAATATCTTTATGTGACTATTTACATGCCAGGCGCAGCTGGCGCATTCGGCTGTTCCTGGTCTGCGTCATGCACGGGTTCCTGGAACCCCAGCTCTGACCGGTAAAACCACCGGAAACGCTAACCAGCTGCCGCTGCGACGGGTCGCTATGGCAGCTGAAAACCATAACAACGTCGCGAAAACAGGAAAAAGATGGTTGATTGATTTTTTCATTACAGAAAGCGAATACTTTGTTTTGCGAGAAGCGGCGATGAGCTTCCATTGTATTAGTGCATCTATGGAGAACTCAAACGATCTGGATTTCAAACCAGCCCGGCAAGTCGACAGCCCGATGTCAAAGAGCATTGATGCAAGGCACCGTGATTAATATCACAACCGTGAAAACCTCTGCATGAAGCATGCATGAGCTGTAATGTCTCACAACTTCCCAGACCTGGTTGCCTTGGAGGCTCCATCTGCCAAAATGGGATAATACATCGGCATATGAACCCGAAAGCCGTGCCAGTGTTTATTAAATACCCAATCCTTTTGGTCTTATCAAGAGAGGTAGAGAATGCATTTATTTTATTTATTATTTACCTCAGAGTCTTTACCCTTACTGCATAAATAGGCATTCTCGGATGAGTGGAGTGAAGAAGAGCCCAGGGATAGTTAGGGATTATAGTGATTGCGAATCCACCATGCAAAGTGTTCAATTGTCGTTCGGCCCTCCCTATTTTCTCTTTCTTCCTATTTTATTGCTTATATGAAGAATAAAATATCACTATATTTTATTCTTTTTCCCTGCCCTTTCTTCCGGGCGCAGGATAACCCCAAGGGTTGTGGTTTTTCACCACTGGTCTCCTCTTCCCCTGCCCTTCATGGAGGAGCGAGGAGTCGAGGGAATTGCCGATGAGATCGCGATGAATAAACACTTCTCCAGATCCGGCTTTGACGTGACGCGTGAGCTCTGACACCGATATTGTGATGAGTTCGACTGTCATGAGCGCTTTTGGGATATCAAACGGACTCTCCCCAGATGGCAACGCACGTACGATTTACCCTCTTAATCAGTTTCGCCACAGCACCCGCAGCCTAGCCATCTCTTCTCCAATCTCTTCCGCGCTTCCATGTTATGCATGGCCGCCAAGCGTATCGGCTGAAGTAGATCTCTTTTTGGATCAAAAACCTTCCCAAACCGTACAGTTTCTTCCAAAGCTACACAACAGTTTCTTTGAGAGATGTGGATAGGAGGAGGGATCATGGAGGAAGCACCATTACAGAGTGACATATGGTAATCCGTATTCGCCGAATCGCTCATGCCAGGACCTTACACATCCTTGTGTCTTCCTGTTCCGTCATCTGGCTTATGTTCTTCCATGTAGCATTCAGACCGAATGACTCTCTGTTGTTCGGCCGCCTGATGGAGATATAGGTAACGTAGAGACATTCTCTATTTTTCCCCGGAGATCCTTAGAATTACCACTGCTTTTAGCTTTCACCGCCTCCTGGACCATCAAATGGTAGTTAGATTAAACCGCCTTCTTGAAACAAGGGGCGCTTTGTCTCTGTCCAAAAGCTTCAAAATAATTTTGTCTTTCCCATATTACTAATATCTCGAGAGTCAATAATTTTATGAGGAACTACTGAACTCAATCACTAAGCCGCCGTTACTCTTCAGTTTCTGCTGAGGCTCATCCCATAGAGTGTGATTGTAGACGATTTCAGGTTTCGTCGTAAACCCAATTGGTTACTTCCAATTACGCAACCGGGTCAGTCTCAAACCGCACTTTAAAGCAGTGTAAGCATTTCCATCGATACAGGAACTTCTGTACCAGAAACAATGGTATTCTCCAATTATGTTCCTCTGGGATGCAAAAAAAAATATATCTCTTCTCACCATCCCCATATGGAGGATGAATGCATGCATTTCTATTATCGCATTCTTTGCCATGACTTCACCAGATATGTCTTTTCTATCTGGGTCGAAAACTCACGGCATAGACGCTATGACCCCCTGAATGCCTCCTGGTGGTACGATGCCTCAGCATTACGACCCCACCACAACGATGCTGTCCATAGATCAAATTGCCAAATGGATTGGGATTTCACTTGACTGGTTCACGGCCCCATTGCGTAAAAAGTCGGGGTAGTAAAGCTTTTGCATAAACGTATCGCCGCGTTATTACATTTTGATGCTTAAGTTCTTTTTCGCGGCAGAATATGAATAACCCGGCTGAGCGTATCGATCATACGCCCGCAATGCGCATTAAGGCGTCCCATAACAGGTCCCATTTTCACCCTCTTTCCCGGGAGTCGATGACTATTCATAGCTATTACTCGACAATTTAGTAGAGTTTGATTTATTGTTGAGTTTTTTGTTCCGAGTTGACTGATTCGACATTGTAGCATATTGATTGCTCCCCTTCAATAACCGAATACTTTTTTCGTAAAAGACCAAAAATAATTTTATTTTCTATCTATAACGATGCTGGGGACGATAAGAATCGAGTTTTTTACCTTCATATGCCATGGCATGAACATACCACACCACCTGCTATGCATGGACATTTCCATTTGAAACTCATTGACAATTTGGTTGCATTTTCATAGATTTTGAGGATGGAGGATGTTCTTTGTTGGAGGCATTTCTCCAGTAGGTGGAATTTTGAACTGCCCACGAATTCTGCTGGCCCATGAGTCGGGGAGGCCAACCATTCCCAGCCATGGGATGCCAACAGAGCATCATCACACCTAACAAACCAAACTCACCCGGAAAATGAAATCTTTGTATAATTATTGAGGGATATTTACCTACTTTTGATTTTGAATAGAGATATGAGAGATTGTTAAATTCTCACCATTTCTGTGATCCGCTTTTTAATCCACCCGATTCAGCGACCTTCACCTCATTTTTCCTACCCAAGAACGTTTTATAAAACTCTCTTTGACCCCGAATTTGGAGTATCTCTACTTTCAATTTCGCATTCATAGGGAGTTCAACAAGCAACGATATTTCACGATCAAAAGCTGCAGTACTGCTTGCAAATGGTCCTTACATATTGTATTAACAATCGTAAATATGGTCGTGAAAGAAAAATCTCTATTTGATGAGGCTTCTTCCATACTCTATGAATTCCATTGGACCCAGAAATGATACGTTGGAAGAATCTCGTGGAGCTGATATCATTAGGGTTGATTGTTTTCAGTTCTGTATCTTCCAAAAGGAAAAGATCCCTCGAGAGTTGTTTCATGGATCTCAGAGTAAAAGAGTACTTGCTCCTCCCTAATAACTAAAAAAAGTGCGAATTATGCCTGAATTCCAATCCGGGGTTCGCGGTGGTGGAGGAACCGATCGGAAAAAAAGAGGACGGAGAGATAGTGAGAAATTAGAGATTGAGATCTCATTCAAAAGAGAAAGATATCAAATATCTGAGCTTATTTCCTCCTTTTGTATCCTATCGGATGATCCGATCCATAACCCCTGATTAGAATTCCTGATCGTCTTTCTCGAGGAAGAAGCTTTAAAACACAATCAATCAGAATTGATATGAAATCTTAGCAAAACACTTGATTTGTTATCTCTGCTGCCTGCTTTTCGTGAAAAAGACCACCTCGGGAAGTGGAGTTTAAATAATATGATGTTTTGAGGAACTATTCAACTCAAAATGATATTGAGCATCTTTTCCCATTCTTTCTCGGAAAGAAACAAGTGGGCATTTCGCAAAATTGTGCCTGACATTTACGCGCAGGCAATTCCGCTGAAGATCTCTTCGCGTTAGTTGCGAAGAATCAGCACGAATCGCGATTTTGGAGAACGCATCGAGAAAGCAACCTGGGGATTTACAGAATGCGTGGCTGTAAGTGAATAGATTGAGCGAGATGAATATTGTTATTGTTTCATTATGGATACCGAGAAAATATCTACTTTTCGTTCAAGCAACGGATTCAGCCACGAAAGCGATCTTCTGATCAATCCACGTATCATTTCTGATTCCACAGAAATGAGGATTCGAAGATACACATTGATCAATCAAACAGAGATCTCCAATAACTAAAAAGAAAGATCGATTCTTAAATCCTTCTGCCATCAATTCGTTCTTTTTCTCTGACAGATGGTCGTACTTCATCTGGGGCTCGAATCCCACAGAGAGGTTCACTAGAGATCAGAATTGTTGAAGAAACAACAAGATCTTTCTTTTGTCCCTTCCTTATATGACCGAAATAAAAGAAATGTGGTTGATATATTTCTCAAGATAATTTATAGAGGAGAATATTGTTTTATTTATTCGATCATCAGATCCGGGATGTAATATGGTTCCGAGGATGAACCGGATACGGACAGTTCCACAAAGATTTCATTCTTGAACAAAAATCCATTTTTGATTTATTTCATCTATTCCATGACCAAACAAAGGGGGATACACGTTGACCACGATTTTTGGACCAGAAGAGATTTCAAGAAATGGCAGACCTTATTCAATTTCATCAATAACCGAGCCGATCTGGTGCATCATAAGGGATTTGCCTTTTCTATTGATCTCCTACGGATGGGACTTCCCAGTACCCTGAATGAGGTATTCAACCTGTGATGAGTCGAAAAGGAAATCTTTAGTGGCTCTCATTCTCCTATTTTATGAAGAAGAATGACCTTTTATCGAAGGATCAGAAAAATCGGTCCGATCTTCCTGCGGAATGACGGAAGATGATCCAAACCAAAAATAGTGGTATTTGCTAGCTAATAAGAGCAATGGGAGGCGGTCAATCAATATAGATTGATCCTAAATCGGATTCAAATCCAATATAGCACCTTCCATGTAAGTACATAAGAGTCGTGTATCGAATCGATTCTTTTTAATGAATCGATCCGACCTAGCAACTTCGAATATGGAATTCAGTTGATTAATAGGGTTGATTCGAATCATCTAACCATATAGTTATATGACAACCAAACATTTACCGAATTTAGAGAAGAAAATGGTTCGATCCTCTTATTTCTCGAACCGAGATCCGCGAATTGGGATCCTAATGCATATAGATGTCAAATGGTCCATCGGCAAGAATTTGAATATGACGATGCGTATTGAACACCGTTTCGGCGCAGTGTTCGATCGATTACGCATTAATCAATATTCCGACTGATTGGTTCAATATGTTATCGACAAAATAAGATTTGCCCAAGTCACTTGCTTTCTTGTCCAAGTTACTTTCTCCTTTTGTCCGCTTTCACTTCTCTTTGTCTGTCATTTCTTTGTGAGTATCGTGGTCAATTTCATTCATATGTCCGATCCACATCTATGAACTGAAAGGTCCGGAATGATTCCAACTCTGCAACCAAAGCTGTTGTGAATCACAGGTACCAAATCGCCTATTTCCGAACAAATTCGAAACCGCTGATGGATTATGGATATTCCCGCAAGATTGAATGGATTACGAGGAATATATTACGGAGCCTATTACAGATACCGTGCGATTACCGGACTCATTCCATACCAGAAAGAATCGCTATGGCGGACAACACGGACTCCATTCTTTATTGATATTCGATGATTGAGATGGAATTGGCTGAATCCTTGTTCATTTCCTACAGAAGTTCATTGACACCTTCTTTTTATGTGCTAAATCGACTCTCAGATTCTTGAATAACTAATAATACTTTCCGTTCTATTGCAACAAAGATTCCTCCTTTGAGGAAAAGACCCGTACCAATAATTATGATCTTACATATGGACAATCTTCAATATCTTGTTCATCTGCAACAAAAATATTTTCATATGTCAGTAAAAACATGTTTTCTGGAGAGAGATACATTTCACCAATCGAGTCACAGGTATCTGATTATTATTCATACTTCCATAACGATTTTCCATGTGGACGAAACGTATAATCCTGGTACAAATTCCTTTTCCATTTTCCACTCCGATCCGATCCATTCGTTCGTAGAGCTATTTACTCGATCGCATTGATGGGAACACCTCTAACCAGAGAACAAATAGTCATCCTTGAAAGAACTTATTATTAGCTCCAGATAAGGCGAATCTATCTTTCGATTCAGAAGGAAGAACTTTTCATCAGTGTTATCTCTGCCTTCAATTCAAGCATGGGTTTGGATCACACTCCATGTTCCTGGAAATATTTACCACCCGAAAGTTATAGGAAAACGGAGTCTCTTTGCTCAAGAAATGCGTTGAGAAACGGCAGATGTATAGAACTCCTTTCAACGAGATACAAAAGCTTTTTCAAATCTTCAAAATGGAATCTGTCCTGTACCGATATTACGGATTATTTTTGATTCAAATTTCACCCTTTTAGATACTTTTCGGTGAACCACTGTCGATACCTGGCGAAAGGCAGTCGTATACCCTGTATCTGATATTATGCATGGATCAGATATATCATGGCCACCAGAAAATATTGGCGATTCTTCCACAATGGAATCTGATAAGTGAGATGCCGAGTATGCGTTTACAGAATTTTCTTCTGTCCGAAGAAATGATTCATCGAAATAATGAGTCACCGTTCTATTGATATGGAGACATCTGAGATCATCAAATGCTCGGAGTTCCTTCTACTCAATCCTTTTCCTTTCAAGTTGATTATCTGTCTGCACACATCTCTTGTTTCCTTTCCTAGTGAGTTACAGACAGAGTTGCACATCCAAACCTTCGACGATCCCATCACGTCAACGACGAGTTAAAGAAAACCCCGACAGCATCCCACATCTCGAACCGAATTCTTTCGTCAAAATAACCCTTCGCCGCTCCAAAACAAATTCTTCAGAGATCTCTCTGGCAGCCAAGGGCCCTACTTCCATGTTCACGCCATTGGTTCATAGGTTAAATTACAGCCATAGTTAAATATTTTGACATCTTTGTTGATATTTATTGATTCTATATATTATACTAAATCCCATCTCCAATCTAAAATCACTTCTATTAAAACACCGAGATATCGGTTGTACAGTAAGAGATTTGTTTATTGATAAGAAAGAAAAAATGGTGGATATTTGATGGGATAAGAATTCTGGAGCCGTGAATAGTGTGATCTGACTGATTTACAGCTGTTACAACTCCTGTCCGCCCTCCACCCCACCATGCGAAAAAGGATTGATCAAATTCTATTGAGTCTGACTCCATAGTGACTATTTATCAGTAAAAGAATGACTCTGGTTATGAAACGATTGAAGAACCGGGATCATCCCATTTCACGATACCTGATATTTGAGAGTTTATTGACTATGCAGAGTTCAATAGATCCTGTTTAGCAGAGACGGATATTCCTGCTCCTAATATCAGACAATCACTTATCTGGCCAAACTCGTATTAATAGTTTTCATTTCATCTCATGAAAACTTTCGCTCCAAGGATTATCCTCTTCTAGGGTATTTTAGTGATAGGGTTCTATAGAACTGATTGATTATATTTGGTCAACACCTAACGACAAACTCATGTTCCTTCTATTACGGTATTTCCAGAATGTTCCTGAACAATGTCTCTGAAATAAGTTATCTTTATTGATGATAGCTCGATATTGATGATCGTGACTATCGATATTGATGATAGTGACGATATTGATGATGACCTTGATACGGAGCCGTTAACTATGACGAATGCGGCTAACTATGTATATGACTAAGAAAAAGGAAATGGACCAATTTGATAATACCCTTCAATTAGAATTAGCAGTACAATGTCCCCTTGCATAATGTGGATCCCAAACACTATGATCTGTATGTGAATGAGTCGAATTATTTCTATCCTCTCGCCGGTTAGTTCCATTAGGGCGAACCATCCTCCAGAGATTGTGGTAAAGATGTCCACTAGAAATATTCTGTTTTTGCTTCGACTCATATTCCCAAAGTGGATCCCATTAGCTCCGAATAAATGCTACATGCATTAAGATACGAAGGTTTTATTCAATAAACACCCATGCTCATTACACTAGGGATTTCACTTGAAAGAAAATGTTCCATACTAACGATTTCCGGGTCCGATAACCATGGGTTCCAATGCACGAGACGGAAGGCACTCCTACCACGAGTGGGTTTTATGATAGGGACACACAGAAGAAACCATTCTCAGACACTACTACACTAGATCAGCTCTTCACAGACAAATCCTGGGATTTTGCGATCCCAGGTAAGATCGAACAGATCATGATCCTTTCATCAGATAGAAGGGCTGCTGCACAAAATGCAATTTCTAAGTAATTCTCGTCTCTACAGATCCTATATCTATTCATATGAAGAGAAATCATGTAAGGAAGGGGTTCTTATTCTGTACCAAAACGGTACTGAATCCTGGGAACGGTGAGAAGAATTTATTGAGAGTGGAGCGGATAGCTTTGTTGATTGAGCAGCTTTGAGATTTTATTTGTACGACTTGATATGAAAAAAAAATTGATCACCCTCTTATGACTAGTTGCTGGAGAATGATTCTACCCAGGTTCATGGCTCATTAGAACCCAGAAGGCGCTCTGGTGATCCCCTCACGGACAGCACATCGCAGTCAGTTTGATAATGATCGAGGATTGTTTCTTCGGTCCCGGAACCGAGAACCGAAGTTAGATATGATGTACGGATCTTGTCTCTATCAAGTCGATCAGAGATTTCTATAAGAAAATGGGTTTGAATCGGGAGTTTGAAGAAGAGGAAGGAAGAAGGATTTCGACCCACAACAACAGATAGAGGCGGGTTTATTCAATCGCTAGTTTGGCCCTAGAATGGCGCCCTGGTGGAAAATATATTTGATATTGAAAGGCCCAATGATTTCATTGGTATTGTATCATTTTCGGGGCAAGTGGATCATTTCATCATAAAAGAGGATGCTTCCAAGATGAATGTAGATTCGGGGAGGTTCCTGCAGAGTGAACCATGCAGTACCACAGACAACGAGATAGATCTTCCAAAATAACGTCATTTTTCGACAGCCAATCCCATTTTGGACCCCAAGCAGATCCATTCTTCCTATTTCAAAAGATCCGCCCTTGTCTCCTTGTGTCTTTCACGTCGAGAATTCTCAAGTATTTGTAAGAGATGTCAGAAGCGGGCTTATTACTTCCCAAGAGCCTCCTACACTAAGTGTATAAAGCTGCCGGTTCATCATATAGATGACGAAAGATTTATTACTAGATATGGAATTTGAAAGTTTATATTTATTGATGCCTGTTCTAAATACTCATCCGAGAGTTATCGTATCAAAATCTGTTCCTATTCTAACGGAACACTATTGACTTCAAAATGACAAAGGCATTGTTATGAAAGAGATGGTTTTTCCGGGATGAAATGAAACATTTGATTCAATATGTAACAGGGAGAAAGATTTCATTCTAGCCGGAAAGATATGTGCTGCTTGAAAGAGGGATTATGTAAACAGAATTCACCGGTATGGTAGAAGTCGGAAACACTTGTTTTCTTCCATATTTGGACCTTGAAATCGATGAATATTATATCGCCGAAACACATGGAAGAATTTATTTGATCAAAACACTGGCAGTGATGATGTGCAGGCGAACTGCTCAAAACAAGAATTCCAACGTATGAATAATTAGAGGTTTCATTTATTTTATTACTCACTACATCAAACAATTTCCACTAATGAAAGATGTAACCATTGAAAATAAAAAAGATGTATAGTTCGATGAAATGAAATGGTTGCTACACTGTCTAATCAACGAATCATTGGTTTAACCGGAATAACCAAATGTAAAATAGACAGACCTTCGTCTTTGTTGATGGATTTCACTGGAAGATTCCTACATGGAGAATACACGTTCCACTGTTTTAAATTCTAATTGTTTTGTTCCGAAGCAAAGATATTCATGGGGGCTTACTCGTCCTATTCGTATATTCAATGACCAACATAAGTACCTGATTCTTGATAGGGTTTCAGGTGAGAAGGAAGGCCGGAATGCCAAATCGAAGATCGCTCATTATCTAATTCACCCGACCGATAGTACCCATTTGGCAACGTCCAGTGCCACGTCACTGAATGGGGAAGTCAACCGTAATCCCGCAACGGACCGTTGAGTGCACGCAATTTTATCTGAGTAGGATGGAGATATTTTGAGGAGTTGAGGAGTCGACGCATTTTAGATTTCCTTATAGCCATTGCCACCGAGGGGTGTAAGTGTATGACGATTCTCAGCCTGACCTCTCATTCAGCCAGACAGAAGATTTCGTGATCCGCCGCCGAACCTATTCCAATTCCAACAGCCCGGACCTCGACTGTGGGGACGCGGAAGACTTCAGACAACAGACCGGTATATCAATATCGATTAGATCCGAGATCCGCTATTGAATTGCTCACTGAACGGTTATTCTTTATGAAAGAGTGCGAGGACTCCGGAACCTCCACGCTTCTTTAGCACGAGATTTTGAGTTCGTGTTACTCATTTCACCATCAAGGCATCTTGAAAAGTGAATCGTATTCCATGAATATGATATCTATCTAGTGATATAAGGAATATATGGCAAAGGTGAGTACAGGAGTATTTCTATCGACGGTCATGTCATATAGCCCGAGTCGGACATCAAATTGCTTCGATTTGAATTCATCCGGACCGGAGGATGCCCCATATATATCAACCATATATCAACTATATATATATCAAAAAAGATGTACAACTCAATTCGAGTGATTTTAATTAGTTTAAAAGAAAAGTTTGAGATGGAAAATTCCAACAACGATAGATACGTAGTTGCGTCTGATTATTCATTCCTAATCCCAATGAATGTAAACGACGTAGTAGTGGACCATAAAACATAGTATCTATTTACATTGCCACCTGAATGACCCTTCAATGAGAATGTACATAATCCCTATTTCGGTCTCGTCCGAGAGGAATGAACTTTATAATCTGATGATCGAAAGCCGATCTCATGATTATAAGTTCATAAAATCTCAGCCCATTCCCATTTTGCTTTTAGAACAGATCTACTAATTCCTTTTATTCCAGTTAGTGAAGAGAGATCTTGAACTAAGAAATAGACCCTGTAGCTAAAAGAGGGGTATCCCATACTGCACACTGTCTTATTGAGATTCCTGGTATAGTAGATGCTATCACACATACAATCGCTACTCTGAATTCATGGAATTGTTTGATCTAAAGGGGATCTTCTATGTAATTTCGCACGTGAGGGGTTATTTCTTGTCGTCCAGTCATTAATAACTTGATTATTTTTTAGATAATAGTAGAAGACAGAACAACGCTCGTAAGGAGTCCTATTGGAAACCAAGAAATATAGGCCTGCCTGCTATCCACAATTCAGAATAGATGGAGTTTCGAAAATTGCTAGTGGAGGAAGACTCAAGGATAAGAGCATTATAGGGCCAAGAGAGAGCAAAAAGGACGCTGCATAATCCTGCACAATCTCGAATGTTATCAGTTCCGGTACTGCGTGACCAAATAAGACAATGCAAGCAAAAGTTCCTAGATTCATAGTGCTGATGTAGTGAACAGCATATAGCATCATGTTGCATATTCATCATTTGAGTCTCCAATTATTCCGGTCAATTACATATCTGATTTGGATTTTATTCATCACGCAAGCATAGCCGTTTACGCTTTGTTTGAGTAATAGCAATATTCTAAAATCATGCTAAGAATAGCTAGATTTCAGAAGAAGATGCTATTCGTTTGATGTGAGAAATAAAAGGAATATCGAAAAATTCGAGTGGCTGAAGCTGAAGCAGCTACTTCGAAGAAGTAACAGGTTAGTAAAGCAACGACTGAGTGGAGAGTCAGGAAGGATTTCTTTATGATTCAAAACCGCATGAGATTTTCATCTTAGATGAAATTAAGTGATAAAGAAAGAAGAACCTATCTTCTTTTTGATTACCTTCCTGCATGTATAAGACCGAATCCATTCGGATTTCTAAAAAATGATTACTAATCCTTAACTTTCGAGGAATCCTTCATCAGTGGTTGTGACGACTGGACTTTTTCATCCTTTCGGCCTGGTCTCCAGAGGGAGCACAAGTCAGAAAGATTGAGAATAGAACTATCTTGATTTGATTCTTTGTTCTCAATAGCCATGAGATGATCATTCCTAGTGATCTTTTGTCGACGGATGCCCCAGAGATTGCAGTCTCTGAAGGATGAGAACCAACCATGTAGCACTCCACACGATAATCCAAGCATTGTATAATGTCACAACACTTTGTAGAAACCACCTGCACAACGAACTTGCAAAAATGGATCTATTTATCATAAAGAGACTGTTGTTCCTGACCCTGCTTCACCTAATTGTTATTTGACAAAAGATCATAACAAACTTTGCAAAAGTTATGTCTTGGTCTCGAGTGGGGATAGCATTTCTTCTGCATGTCCATGGAGTTTTGAAAATCCAAACATCTCTGATAGATATAGAGGTAAGAATGAATCTGAACTGCACTCCTTCGGTATACGTCAGGAGTCCATTGATGAAAAGCAAAATAGGAAAGCTTGAACCCTATTCCGTTATGATGAATATAAGCACTGAAAGTAATTTTGAGAGATAGGTATTGATAAGACCATTCACTATTTCTTGAAGCTCGGGATCTCTTCCCTGGATAGATCCGAGGGGCAGGAGCAGAGAAGTCCATGAACCAGAATAGAAGAGCTGCCCTAACCCATGAGCAAATATTGCAGCTCATTAGACCGTACATCTTTAGAAATATCCAAGATAATAGTAGGAAGCACAAAACTGAAACATTCCTGAGCCACAAAGATAGTTTTACAAATCGTTAGCACCACATAAAACATTCCTCCCAGAGCAGCTGTTAACATGAACAGAAACCTGTTACAGCTCATTTCTGCACATTCACCTAAATTTCACGGGATAGGAATACACAGAGCTTGAATATAGGTTATATTTAGTGATTTTGTTGAATGAAAGGAAATTCTCGAAAAGCCAATCACAGGCTCCTCTCCACGGGAACAATAGGCCGTTATGCTCATTACTAAACTTTGTTGAAGAGATTAAATATGAATCCAAGGTATATCTTTTATCAGGAGGCTGAATCGATCATCAGAAGAAGAATTGTAACAAAATGATATATTGAATTTTATGGGAGAAAGCAAAATGAAACGCTTACAAAAATTTGTTGACTGAATGAAGTTTTCATTCGTACATGCCAAATCATGAATTAGTATCAAGTATCCACCCTCCGTGGTGTTCCAATCTGTTTCGAACTTTCGATTTTGAATGGGATATTTGGCTGAAATCCCTTACAGAACAGTATCAAAACTCATTCCGATGTAGGGTTTATAGATTTTTATTTTAAGCAAGCCCTCGAGAGGGGCTTAGCTGGGATCCATGATTATGTTTCATCTTTTTCCTTTTCGTTGTTGGAGAAAGACATCGATCAATTCTTCTGACTTTTCTTTCATTGATTTCGATCGAGATACGGATTCACGGATTCATGTGTCTACAGACTCCGAGTTTTATAGATATCGAAGGCAAAGTTCCCACTCTGCCTTCGGCTACCTTTATGAGTCTCCTTTCCTTGGCGTATGGCATCGCTAATTCTTTGGCAGCATCCACTAATTCCATTCCGATGTAGGCGAGGATGATTTTAGACGTTCGGGATGCCCTAATAACCAACGAATGGCAAGTGCTTTTTCCTTGCGTAAAAGCAGATCCTATTTCAATGGGGAACTTGATGAGTCGATCCGCCTACACGCTCCTGTTTTACTGCTATATCAGAGTTACCTTCCACGTATTGCTTGACCGCAAACAGATAGTGGATTTGTTTCTTGCCCTTTTGTTGAATCTTTTTTCACGGCTCGATAGATACCGATGCTCATCAATGATTTTTTTCCGTGTTTCTTAGTAATACGGCTAACCAACATGTTAACTAATCGATTACGATAAATTGGACTGATGGCGTTTTCCGCAGCACCTCGACGCGACATGGAGTTTTCAAAGAAAGAGGTCCAAGAATCTGTTTCTTTTATATGTGGGCTAAAACGACGATATTTTCTTTTGACCCCATATTGTGGTAAGTGGATCTCTGAAAGATATGAAAGATCTTCTCCGGTGTTGTAGAGACGACCTTCATCGAATACGGCTTTCCACAGAATTCTATACATATCTATGAGATCGAGAGAATTTCTGTTTACCACTTTGCACCAGAGTATCCGTTTCCTCCTTTTCCTGCTAGGATTGGAACTTGCATTTTATCATTGTCCATACGATCGAGTCTCTTGCCTGGAAATAGTGTAAAAAGAAGTGCTTCTGAATCATTGCTATTTCTGGACTCGGACCTGTTCTAAAAAGTCGAGTATTTCGAATTGTTTGCTGACACAAGCAAAGTAATGAAACCCTGAAATGATTTCAATATTGGACCTTGGACATAATGACTTTGACTTCAGAATCTCTTTGAAAGAAGATCTGTTTGCTATAGCTCGTTTCCAGTCTCCTTACGAAAACTCGTGACAAGTTAGCTTACAATAATTTCACGTGCTTTCTGAAGCATTCATACATCATCAAATGATACAAGTTCCTGGATAAGAATCTACAACGCACTATGAACGTTCTGCTGACGATCCTTATCTGACAGCATCTAGTGGTTCTCGAACAATGACATTCACGCTGGCAATCCTTAACCCTTCAATAAGACTACAGAATGTTTCCTTAGAATTATGGCCAATACCTTAGAGCGATAGGATAATGAGAGTGTTAATCGCACTCGGCAACTTTTAATGTAAGGCCGAGAAAGAGTGGGGGTGATAGTGGAAAAGCGACAGATGTCACTCCTTTACTTCGTCACTTCACAGAATCAGTACATGAGATTTCTTTCACCTCGATATGGAGTCTTTTGTTCATCTTTCAGGCATTTGTTCTGCTTGTTTTTCCACCTGTCCTGAGTAATCTTAGCTAATTCCAGTCATTGCTTTGCTGTTCCACCTGGCGCTGAGCTTTTATTGGCGATCAGCGAAGATTATTTCACCAAAATGCGGATCAAACCAGACGCGAGCACAGATCTTTCGATCAATCCCTGTCTCATTCGAGATAACCCCAGAAAACCTTTCGAAAGCGCACTTTATCTTTTACACGGAATCTGTTCTATTTATTTATTTATTTACTTATTTATTTACGACGCGCATTCTTTCGACTTTATTCTGATGCCTTCTTTATTCTTCCATCATTCCTTTGTCCCAGCATATTTGATCCTGTCGACCTGACTTATTTTCCCGTCGAGCTGAAGGGAGGCCGAAATAAATCAGATTGATTTTTCGATCATATGTGAAATCTTCGTGTTTCTTCCTTCTTTCCTTCCTATCCTTACAGGTACAAAGGTTTGAATCAATAGGAGCCAACCTTTTTTTCCTGGTATGAATCGATAGTATTACATTCCAATTTTCCTGGTCCCTGCCTGCTGAAAATCCCGGAATTGATCCCACCGACGGGTTAGCGAGCTTTATCCACGTATTATGCGACTTTTCGAATAGAATCCATTTTCTGAAAGATCCCGGCTTTTGCGGAAGTTTCTTTGCGGTCGTCCGAGATCCCCGATAACGGTACAGGTTGAATGAATATCTATATGATCCGACTGATTATGAAGCCCGCGGTGGCAACAGAACTGGAAAGTATACAGAAAGACAGTTCTTTATTATTTTCAATACATTGTGTTAGTGATCCCGGCATATTAAGTTGCAAGATCCTGCCGTGGCTCGGTGAGTCCTTTTCTTCCTGCGATGAACCGGCTGCTAATTTGTCTGAGATGAGCCTTTGATTGAGTGAGAAAGCGGCTCAGCGTGAAATAGACGTACCACGAGAAGCAAGGAGGTCAACCTATGCTCAAAATATACAACATGGACAAGCAGTATAAAGGACCCCATGTCGATCCGAATGAATCAGTTCTGCACGGAGGTAAATTCGTCACAGGGCAAGAGGACAGCAAGTTGCAAATCTCTGTCTCTTTACGTATTTTATTACTATGAAATTCATAAATGAAGAAAGCACGGCGGGTTACCATTATCCTTTCTTTGTAGTGACGAATCTTGTATACTCCAGTGATTTGTCGAGCTGAGGTTCTGGCAGGGAAACACAGAATCTTGATTGAAATTCGAAAGATAGTAGTACCAGTTCCCTTCGGAACTGGTGGAAGATCTTGCAACGGCAAGAGAAGGGGTTTTCATCCGCATCATCTGACTTGCCCTGCTTCTTCTTTAACAATACCGAGTCGGCCCTTCTCCTCTACCAGGTATCGAATGGTAACATGCTGAACAAAATTTTTCCGGTAAAACCTGCTCGAGCAGATCGGGAAAAATCGTACGGATTTGGCGAACCATAAGCTATGGCTCGAACTTGGTCAATCCTCTGGCTTCCGACAGAGCAGCGACACTGAATCCAATTTTTTCCATTATTTTATCCGCATTAGCGCGAAAGAAGCGCCCGGCTCCGGTTATTGTCTGTGACAGGAGAGAGTTTTTTCGACCCCTTGACTTAGGATTAGTCAGTTCTATTTCTCGATAAAGCAGGGGAAGGGTATAACTCGAAGCGGTAGATGCCACCTGACGCAGGGGGAAGTTATTGTTTGAGTTTTTACTATTCTTAAATCCTAATAGGAAAGATGGATTTGAGTCTTTGCTGGGATTGAATTGAGAAGGGATAGAGGTTTGGGATTTCGACGTGAGAGGAGCAGGGATGGCTATATTGCTGAGCGAACTCACAACATGAAATGGATACAAAGTTATGCCTGCAGAAAGCATCAACCTGAACCGGGCTTTGTCTACGAACAAGGAAGCCATAAGTAACGCACCATGAATCTCATGACATTCGATCCTGGCTCAGGATGACCGCTGGCATGCTTAACACATGCAAGTCGGACGGGAAGTGGTGTTTGCGGCGACGGTGAGTAACGCGGCTAACCTGCCTTGGGAGTGAACAACAGCTGAAACGGCTGGTTAATACCCCTGCAGGCTGAGAGCAAAGGAGTGAACCGCCCGAGGAGGGCCTGCGTCTGACAGGCTTGAAGCAGGCAATAGCTACCAAGGCGATACCGCAGCTGGTCCGAGGAGGCTGATTGCTTACACTTGACTTGAGACATTGCTTCCGCATCTACGTGGATGCAGCAGTGTAATCTTCCGCACGGGCGAAAGTTCGACGGAGCAATGCCGTGATATAGCCGCCCACGGGTCGTGAACTTTTCTCGAGCAGCCAGCCATTGATTAGCCTGAGGAATGGCGATCGGCTATCCCTGCCAGCAGCCGCGCAAGACGAGATGCAAGCGTTATCCGGAATGATTGGGCGCAGCCCGTAGGCGGTTTTCAAACGCCGTCAAATCCTTGGTGTTTAACGGATATAGTGGGTGGCAAAACCACCGTTTATACGGCAGGGCAGAGGAATTTCGGTGAGCGGTGAAATGCGCAGAGACCGGAAACACCAACGGCGAAAGCACCTGCTGGGCCGACACCGGACACGGAGCATCTAAGTTTGGGGAGCGAATGGGATTAGATAACCCAGCAGTCCCAGCCGCAAACGATGGATACCAGCGCCGTGCATCGACCCGCGCAGTGCTGTAAAGCTGACGCGTTAAGTATCTCCGCCTGGGAGTACGCGTTCGCAAGAAATGAAACCTGCGCGAATTCGACGGGCCCGCACGCTGGGTGAGAGCATGCGTTTTAATTCGATGCAAAGCGAAGAACCTTACCAGGCTTCGACATGCCGAATCCTTCCGGAAAGAAAGAGGGCGCCTGAACGCGGCTTAACAGGCGGTGGCATGGTTGCCGCCGCTCAAAAGCGAAATAGGCTGGTCTCAACGAGCGCAACCTCGTGTTAGTTAAGTACTATTAAGCTGAAATCCCGAAACAGACTGCCGGTATTAAGGGCGGTGAGGATGATTGTTGTCATCATGCCCCGAGCTCTGGCGACACAACGCTATAATACTGGATAGTGATCGGTGATCCCGCGAGGTGAAAGCAACTCCGCAAACCCGTCCTCAGTTCGCTGGGATCGCAGGTTGCAACTGCCTGCATGGTTTTGAACCGCTAGTAACGCCGGTCGTGCCATACGGTATGGTGATCGTTCCGGGCCTGCGGCTGGCACACCGAAGCCCGCCACACTGGCGGAGCTGGCCATGCCCGAAGTCGTTACCTTCTTAATTGGTGGATGTTAGCGGTATATGGATTGAGGCGTTAATAAGGTAGTTGCGTATCGGAAGGTGCGCTGATCACCTTCAGGAGAGCTGACGTTTGCTGGGTATTTTGCTGACACTGCTTCACGCCCAAAAGAAGCGAGCTACGTTCCGAGCTTGCTTTGAGATGGGAAGTCTTTTCGTTTCGACAGTGAAGTAAGACCGTCATGAGCGCTTATTATTCGAGCCGGAACAAGCTTTCGATAGGGACTTTATTGTCCCCATGCCTCACAGAAGTACATGGGAAGCAGCGAAAGAGGGATGGGCTTTGAGTATAGCGGCTCTTCGTGGGATCTGGCAGGGCTATGAATGCTTAGTAGAGTGGCGTTTTGAGCATTAGTGGTTAGTAGGCTTGGTTGGAGGGGTTTCACACATGATGTTCAATGTGTTTCATCAGCGCTCGACCCGGAGATGGGATCATCCATGTGAGCCGGTAGCATGTATGTACTCTCCTGTTCGAACTGAAGTTTGAAACCAAACTTCCTCACATGAGTGATAGATGGGCGATCTGGTGAGATCCAATGTAGACCAATCTCTATTCACAACTGTAGGATCCAAGGTCCATCTATTTAGAGCTTTTGAGAATCCATACATCCCCTATCCGTGCATGGACAGCCATTCTCGAGCACAGGTTTAGGCTTGGCCTCAGGAAAATGTATCGGAGCACCTAACAAACGTATCTTCGCTACAGACCAAGAACTCGGAGATCGCCCCTTTCATTCGGTGATGGAGGATTGCATTTATTTGATGCTTCTTCGAGCAGTCTGGAGCAGCAGCAATCAATAGATTTCCTTAATTCTCCCTTCCCGAAAGGAAGTTAACGTGAAATTCTTTTTCCTTTCCAGTGCACCAGGCCAGGAGACTGGATCTAGCCATAAGAAGAATGCTTGGTATAAATAACTTACCTTCTGGTCTCGACCCCTCAGTCACTACGAACGCCCCGATCATGCGCAATGGGATGTGTCTATTTATCTATCTCTTGGGACTCAAAATGGGAGCAGGCTTTTCTGAAAAGGATCTTAGAGTGTCTAGGGTTGGCCAGGGAGGCCCCAACGCCTTTGCCTCTCATCGGAGTTATTTCACGCGACTCGGGTTTTCGCGGTAAGGAAGAAGGGGAACAAGAATATTCTGGAGCATATGCCGCGAAAGTACAACGAGAGTTGCATGCTGTGTTCGAAGATGACCGTTCCCTTTGCGTTAACCTATTGATTCTGGATCGGTATGCGATGATTTACTTCACGGGCGATATTCTGGTTCAAGTCCAGGATGGCTCAGCCGCGCCAGGAAAAGAATTCAGCCAAGCATCTGACTCCTTCCATGCATGCCCACGGCTCGGGGATATAGCTCAGCTGGTGAGCCCGCCCTGCACCGGTCAAGTGATTACGGGCTGGATGTCCACCGTCTGCGGCGGTAATGATAGACGGTACTCTGAACCGGTGGCTCACTTTTTCTAAGTAATAGAAGAGGACCGAACATGCCACTGGAAAGACTTACCTCGAGACAAAGATGGGCTGTCAAGAACGTGTAGGAGAGGTAGGATGGGCAGCTGGCTAGATCTTATATGATCGCGAAGATGGACGATAAAGGAGTCATGGCTCTCAGGTCCTCATTCAGATCCCTGAAGAGGATCGCTGGCCCTTGCGAACAAAAGCTGATGCACCATCTCCTTCAACCCTTTGAGCGAAATGTAAGGAAAAGGAAGGAAAACCATGACCGACCCCATCGTCTTCCACCCCTAGAATTATGAGATCACTCCTGCCGATGTTTTGCATTCAGGGCCATAGACTGACTATAGACTGTTCAATAAGTGGAACCTGATAGTTGTCTGCTTCTGGAGCAGGTTGGAGAAGGGCACCCATTTCAAAACCATCAGGCTCTACACCAAACCAAAAGAGCGCATGGAAAAAGGAGCGGTCGTTCCTGCTCCTCTGTGGTGCTGATCCGGAACCACAAGAATCCTTAGAATGGGATTCCAACTCAGCACCTTGGAGATTTTGGAGAAGAGCGTTTCGGATGAGCACAGCACGACAGCCGTGGGTGTCGTGTTCGGGGAGTTATTGCCCACGCTGGCCCCCATAGTAGAATCAGTCGGGGAGGCTCGAGAGGTGCGCAGTGGCCTGGCCCCAGGATGCTCTTTTCAAAGGTCTGAGTCCGCTTTTATCTCCAGCTCGTGACCTTAGCCGATACAGGTAGCAGATAGCACCCAATTCTTTCCGATTCGGCAGTTCGGACTATAGATTTTCATTGATTTACGTTAAGATCCTCCATTTAGCAGCACCCAGGGATGGTATAGAAATGGAAAATAAAGTGAATGAATAGAGGTTCAAACGAGAAAAGGCTTACAGGTGGATGCTCAGGCACCCAGAGACACGAGGAAGGGCGCAGCAAGCGACGAAATGCTTTCGGGGAGTTGAAAAAAATAAAGATAGATCCGGAAGATTCCCTTGGAATAGGTTAACCTTCGAACTGCTGCTGAATCCATGGGCAAAGAGACAACCTGGCGAACGGAAACATCTTAGTAGCCAGAGAGGAAAAGAAAAAAAGCGATTCCCGTAGTAGCGGCGAGATGAATGGGAACAGCCTGGAAACCGTGAAACGGGGTTGTGGAGAGCAATACAAGCGTCGTGCTGCTATGGGCGAAGCAGTGGAGTACCGCACCCCAGATGGCGAGAGTCCAGTACGAAAGCATCACTAGCTTACGCCGCTCTGACCCGAGTAGCATGGGGCACGTGGAATCCCAGTGAATCCGCAAGACCACCTTTGCAAGGCTGCATTTCACTCCCTGCGACCGATAGCGAAGTAGTACCGTGAGGGAAAGGTGAAAAGAAATCCCCATCGGGGAGTGAACAGAACATGAACCGTGAGTCTCAAGCAGTGGGGATATGATTTGATTTTCGACCGCGCCTGCTGAAGAATGAGCCAAGCGACTCATAGGCGTGGTTTGGCGGGAAACCCACCGGAGCCGCAGCGCTTGTTCATATACCTGTCACCGCGGACCTCGAACCTGGCGGATCATCCGACGACCAGGATGAAGTTTGGGTGAAACTAGCGGATGGTCTGAATTGATTGATGTTAGACCATGACGAGCTGGTTAGGGTGAAATTACCTGAACCCAGAGCCAGCTGGTTCTCTCGAAATGCGCTGAGGCGCAGCAGTTGACTGGACATCTAGGTAAAGTACTGTTTCAGGCAAGCCGCGAAAGCAGCACCAAATCGAGACAAACTCTGAATATTTTCAGATATGACCAAAGCGTATCGATAATGGCCAGTGAGACGATGGGGATAAGCTTCACGTCGAGAGGAAATAACCGATCACCAGCCAAGGCCCTGGAAATGACCAAAGCACCAGTGATGGTGCAGAGCGTAGTGCAGAGACAGCCAGGTTTGCCCCTGAGCTTAATTTTGGCATTGATTGAAAGGCTTTGCGCCGAAGATGAACGGGGCTGCCGATCTGCCGAAGCTGTGGGATGCGGGAAAATGCATCGGTAGGGGAGCCGTTCCCCACGAGAAAGCACCCGCGCGAGCAGGTGTGACGAAGCGAAAGCGAGAATGTCGGCTTGAGTAACGCAAACATTGCGGAGAATCCAATGCCCCGAAAATCCTGGCGGTTCTCCGCAAGCGTTCGTCCACGGATATGAGTCAGGCTTAAGATCAAGGCTCGAAAGGCGTAGTCGAGGACAACAGGTGAATATTCCTGCCTTTTCACCTTTGTTGGTCCCGTGAGGGACGGGAGGAGGCTAGGTTAGTCGAAAGATGGTTATCGGTTCAAGGACGGCGCATCCTGTTTTCAGGTGGCAGGCAAGAAGGTAGAGAAAATGCCTTGCTTTACCGTCCGAGGCACCAGGCGCTACGGCGCTGAAGCAACCCATGCCATATCTCCCAGGAAAAGCCGAACGACCTTCAACAAAGGCAAATTCCGTACCCGAAACCTAATATTGCGTGGGTAGATAATACCTAGGGAGCGAGACAACTTCTTATAGAACTCGGCAAAATAGCCCTGTGCAACTGGAGAAGGGCGCTCAGCGGGGGTCGCAGTGACCAGGCCCGGGCGACTGTTACCAAAACACAGGTCTCTGCGGTTAAGACGATGCAGCGGGGCCGTGACGCCCGCCCAGCCGGAAGGCCGGCGAAGCTGGCGACTGATGACAGATGGCGACCCAGGCCCGGTGAACGGCGGCCGCAACTATAAATCTATCCTTCCAAGGCATGGAAATTCCTGTCGGGTACACCTGACCCGCACGAAAGCGTATCGATCTCGGCACCGTCCGGAGAGAGACTCATGAAATAGACATGTTCAGAAGATGCGATTCACCTGGCACTCCGGGACAAAAGAAAGACCATGAAGTTTTACTGTTCCCCGCCAGATTGGCTTTGGGCCTTTAGGCAGCGCAGGTGGAAGGCGAAGAATGCCTTCCCAGGGTCCGAGCCATCAGTGAGATACCACCTGGAAGATGAATTTAACCTTGTGTCAGGACCTACGGGCCATGGACAGTCCCCAGACAGTTTCTAGCGCAGGCCTCCCAGTGCCGCAACGGAGGCGCGTAATAGTTTCCTCGCCGGACGGAGATTGGTCCTCGAGTGCAAAGCGAAGCGAGCTGACTGGTAAAGCATCCACCGTCGAGCAGGACGAAACGGCCTTAGTGATCCGACGGTGCTGAGCGGAAGGCCGTCGCTCAACGGACAAAAGCATCAGGACAACAGGCTTATCTTCCCCAAGAGTTCATCGACGGAAGCGTTTGGCACCTGATGTCGGTTTTCGCCACCCGGCCGTAGTATGTTCCCCAAGGTTGGCCAGTTCGCCCACAGCGGCAATGCACGGGTCTTCAGAACGCCGTGAGCATTGCCCGTCCATATCCGGTGGGCGTTTAGAGATATATGAACCTTTCCCACCATATGACCGTAGCCGACGCACCCCGGTGTACCAGTTATCGCAGCTCACGAAACGCTGGCAGCCGGGGCGCGGAGCGATAACCGCGAAAGCATCTAAGCAGGGGTAAAGCCCACCCCGCCATTTATGCCTCCTATTCCGGACTTCCCAGAGCCCGGTAGTACAGCTGAGACAGCGATTTGTTCTTCTGGTTCTGCGGGGATGGAGCGACAGAAGTCTTGAGAATCTAAGATAAGGTCACCGGCGAGACGAGCCGTTTATCATTACGATAGGTGTCGAGTGGAGCGCAGTGATGTATGCAGCTGAAAGTATCCTAACAGACCGAGAGATTGAACTTTGTTCATGACCCGATCACCTGGATCAGGCACTCGCCATCTATTTTTCATTGTTCAACTCTTGACAACATGAAAACCAACCAGCCCTTCCATCCCATAGAGAGGGGCAGAGGCGTTTGGTGCCCTTTCCAGTCAAGAATTGGGGCCTCACCACAGCCAATATTTTTCTGCCTTTCGGTTCATGGTTCGATATTCTGAGTCTCAGGCGCAGAGGAAACTACCACCAATCCATCCCGAATCCAGGACAAACTCTACTGCGGTGACGATAAATAGGGAGGTCTCAGGCCAGTTTGACGTTAGATGATAAAGCTTAACACCCTTACTAAAAAAAGAAAAAAAACGAAAAGGTCGTCTTATTCAAAACCCACTATGACACTTCTCCTCACTACCACCTCGGAACGCACTATGTTTTATAGAGGAGAAACGCGCTTCACATCTTCTAACCTCGAAATGGTTGAGGAGAGTGAAAGGTTCCTTGAGGGTACTCGGGAACAGATCCAGTGAGACGGGTGGGGAGCGAGAGTTTCAGAGGATTGGGGAGCATGGCTAGGCTGAACCAATGGGGTCTGAATCCTTCCTCGCCCACAACTGGCCAAAAGGAAGGACCCTTCCTTTACCTGAGGTAGTAGGGAAAATCCCATGATCGGGATATGCATCCAAAGCTATGGAACTCAAAGTGGTTCAACGTGAAATAATAGAATGGCCCCATTTTTTCTTTTATTTATCAGAATCGTGAATTCCATCTCCATTCAATACATACGTATGCCGCCCGAATCAGCATATTTGGCGTTTTACCCCGCAATCCTCTTCCTCTCAGCCTCGGTAGCTTTCAAGAATAGCAGAGCAAATTATAGAGATAGTAGTAAAAATGTTCCTCGTCATTACTGCGTTTGCTCTCACGCAATTGTGGCTCTCGAGAATCGATGACCGCATCTTTCATGCACCGTTAACCATTGAGATTTCTGCACTGGCTAGTTGTACAAATAGCCCCTCTGGTGGGCTACGAACAAAGGATTATCCCGATCTACACCGAGGTATTGACGGGGATTCTCCATCATCGCAGAACAGAAAGAATGATACGATGAGATAGAACATTGAGAAACAAAGACAAGGAACCGGTTAACATCCTAACGCAACAAAGGGATTTTGAATTTATTTGTATTCAAAGAATTCAAGAATCCATCAAATCTCCCTGCTATGATTTAATTTATGGATTTGTTTAGCATTAGCATTTTGCTGGAATTATATTTTGAGGTGATGGAGGGAATAGTCAGAGACTTGCAGCCCCAACTCCTGCTTTTCAAACCATGACTGTTACATTCTAGCTCTTCCTTACTCCCAACTTTTGTGGTAGTTCCGTTCCATGCCCCATTTCATAGGGAACTCCTCAGCGGCTATATTTCAATATATTCCATCCATATCCTACTCATTCTATTTACATTCTCTTGGTGTCATTGATATCAATAAGAGATGTCATTCCAATCGAGTGAAGATTGTATTATTGATTACAGACATAAGAGATGCCATTTCTGGGGCCTTCCATCTGCTTCTATATATGGAAAAGTACAAGAAATCATCAACTATATATCATATATATAAATAATCGAGAAATCTCCAACAAAATTGGGGAGGCTTGTCATGATTTTTGAATTTTTCTACTAGGTAATCCATGCATCCATGTATCCATCTTTATGCATGAAGATAATCAATAATACCTGGTCATATTGATTCCTTTGCTCTTTCGATCAATTTATCCATAGGCCTTCTTTATTCCTTCTATCTTAAAATTCAGTTTTGAAAAATGAAACCGAGAAGAAGGTGCATCAGCAACAAATATGTTTTATTATAGGACAACTTTGATGTTTATGATTAATTTATTCATACACCCTCCACTTCCAGCATTGCACTCCCATAACAATCCTCCTATTGTACCGTACTCTTTTGTTTTCATTTCTTCGAAGAATCACCAATAATTCTAGATCTCAAGATCAAGGAATCAATGCACAACCGATTTATATTTAGATTTTATTAGAGGCTTTGATCAAATCTCATTTCACTATTAACCATTTCATTTTACCAAGTTCAACTTTTAACCAGATTGCTAACATTTATTGTTTCCTCGATGCACAGCAAGATGTTATTTTAACAAGTAGTTTTGTTGGTTGGTTAATGGTCACATTTTATTTATGAAATGGATTGCCATTATTATGGATACGGAAAAAAAAAAAATACTATTGGATCCACAAGTATCTTTTGCTTTGTCAGAATTAACAAAATTTATGGTCGAATCTAGCTTTTGGCATTCTCTTATTTATCACCTCTGTCTACTATTTTAGGCAGAATGCTCGTCACCTATTTCTATTTAGAATTAGGTGATCTTTATTAATAGAGGAAATTACATATAGAAATGGAACTCACTTCCGAGGAGAAGGGAACCAAACAAGAACAAGAGGATCCATCCAAGAAGACTTCCGTTATTCGAAGAGGATGAAAAGGAGGATTCAGAGAACCAGATGAAAGTAAAGAGATCCAAATTGAATGAAAAATACTTAAAATGAGGAAGAGTGAAGATATGATCCCTTTGGTTTGAAAAATCTCTGTAACTCTCCTCACCATAACGATGGAATCGTCCACATGATATATAAAAACGATCGACGGCAGTTCGAAATGTCACAACATTTTTTCACACATGCAAGTGATGGAAAACCTAATTTTTGGCATATCCACTCAGCTTATTCAGCTTTGGGAAATACAAAAGAAAGATGTCTTTATGCACGACAGAAACAGAAAAGAGGTCCTCGGATGATCTGTATCATGATTGACTTCTACCAATGATCAAAAGATACAACTTGAGCAATGAATCATAAATAGAATATATTTCAGACAAAGGGTCCTTTCTGGCGGATGTACTGAAAAGGATCCGATTGCACGATGAGAACGAACAAGAACGTTTACCTAAACTGTATGATCGAGTGCGAGAGCCGATATCGCGGGAACTTTTAAAAGGTTATTCACGTTCAATCATGCACGAATGAATAATCCTTTTGACTGAAATTCCCATAGAATGATTTGAATAACTAAAATCATAGTATGCTCCCAAAAACTTCAAAATATACCCGAGAATTTAAATATTTGAACGGATTCATTTAATGTCAATTATTATCGACATACATTAATATTTTACCTCAATTAATGATTTCCCTGAGGAATCAACACCTAGTTCAAATTGGAGGATTTTGCTTTATTAGTTGAAGAACAATGGCGTGGGTCACAAGATGAAATGAATGCATTTCTATTTGATGCAGTTACAACTGATTTAACCGATCAAACAATTATAAAACCCCATTAGTACAGAAAGTCACTAAAAGTGTCTCTCGATGGTCATAAGTATAAATTGACCGACGAGTTTGAAGAAGAAGAGCAAGAAGAGGAAAAATGAGTGAAGAAACGACAGAGTGATCCTGAGATTCGTTCAAGAAAAGCCAAACGTGGGTAATTTTAATGATAACAGTGAAAATTCGATACCGATACTAAAGTACTAAAGTACCAAGTGACAATAGTAATCAAGGAAGATGCGGCTTTGATACGCCATTCACAACAACCGGATTTCTTTCTTTAAGCCGGGGATCTAACTCAAAATGATTCATGCGTCAAAGGTAAAACAATTCATTTGCGAAATGTTTGAAGGAAAACGTATTCCCTTACTTTTGAACAGACTAAACAAAATCATTTTTTTTCTTTTTTGGATTTTGATATCTCCAAAATTTTAGTTTAGAATTTATTTTATAAGTCTGACGGAAGTTTAGAATTAAACTTCCAGATTAAGTGAAGATTTGAGCAGAGTGGGCAAAGAAAAAAGGAAGGAGACAGAGAATAAAAAGGAGAATGACCGATAGCAATAGCAGAAAACTTGGGATAGCATTATATTTGCTCAAGCAATAAGGGGTTCGATGTTAGTAACCCAATCACTATTAGAAAATACATTGCATTTATTCTCTCATTAATAATAGTTGCACCCTTGCCTGTATGCTCTATTTCATCCTTTCCCGAGTGGCATGAAGATTTTAAAGATGATTAGAAAGAAATGCACGTTAAATGTGCATCCATAATGAAAATTAATTATCAGAAACAGAATTTACCAAAACTGGTTAACAGATGGTATTCAGATAAAATACTATTTCCTTTCTGTCTGAAACTCATGCCAATAAGGTAAGACCCCTGAAGTCCAATGCAAAGAAAGGAAGAAACAATTTTTATTTCTTAACAATCTGGAATGGAAGTTGAACTACCCTTTTTGGTCTTCCTCAGAGTTCCATTCTTTTTTAAACCCATTTGTAAAGAATTGAAAAAATGACAAAGTTGGAAAAAGAAATGTTTCAGTTAAAAAAGTTTTAAAAACAAATAAAAAAGGTTTATAAAATTTGCAAAAGAAAAACAAGCGGTAAGACAAAAAATTTCTTCTTTTTATTAAAAAGAATAATAAAAAGAACTTGAAAACCCAATTTTATTCGGATTTAGGAAAATAAAAAGTATATGAACCAAATGAAAATAAATACAAAGGATCTTTATAATCATATAACATTGATAGATGAATCAATCATTCAAATTAGATCCATGGATTGACAAATTATTCAATCACAAGAAAAAAAAAAATCAAAGATATGTATTGATAAAGTACAATCACAATCAGAGATCAAATTGAAGAATCATGAAGGACAAGAAAAAAAATTAGAAATTCAGATAAAAAAATAGCACCTATTTCAATAAGATGAGTTGTGATAATAAAAGGTGGAATTTTGGAGCATTATTTGTATATCAAAAAATAAGTATGATTAATACGCAATGGTACTCATTTTATGAAATCTTTTCTATCCAAAGAATATACATCGGTATCCGTCTATCTACTATTTCAACATTCCCAGAAGAAATGCACAACTTTTACTCTTAAATTAACAAAAAACTTCAATAAATACAATTACAATGATGAAACAAACTTCATAGTACCAAGGATGAACGAACCAAAATGCAATTCAGTTATTTCTTTGACTGTAAAAGAATCAACTTTCTAATATAGCACACATTCAAAGACTTATTTCAGACTCCTTATCTTCCTTTTGTCTCAAGGATATTTTTACACCATCACAAATTCAAGTTATTAATATTAACAAGGACCTAGGATCACGCTTCAATATGACGGAGCATATACTTTATAGATAATAGAGATACGAGCAGTATCTGATTCCAAAACAAGGCATAAAAACTTCCGGAATTCCTGGAATCAATGAATGGAGTAGATTTAGAGCAGGTCATCAATACAATTTATTCCCAGACCAGATGGTATTCAGGATTAGTACCTCGCAAATGGCGAAATAGAGTTTGACCAACGCTCATATGATCTCAAAATAAAGACTTAAAATTTTGATTCATATGAAAACCAATACCAATTCATTCATTACAAAAATGAAAATTTTATGAAGATAATTCATTGTCATAAAAATAAAAAACAGTACAGACATGTTTTAGCACATAAGTATATTAATCATGAGGACAGAAAGAACCCATATATTTATGAGTCCCTGTTACATGTAAATGGGGACGAAAAGATTTCATATAATTACCACAGACCTAAATCCCCGAATTATTTTATGTATTTAGAGCATCTTCGTGGTGATTTATTTAGGAAAAGAGTGTATTATTGGATACAGTTCAAAATCTGGATCGAAAATATTTTGAGGGAATTCTTAAAGTTTTATCTTTAAAAATCGAAATCTTGATATTGAAACCAGGGTTAACATGGTGAAGACTAACATTCGCAAAAAGACAAAAAGATACTAAGAAAAGGACTAAAAATTTTAAAATAATTAAAAAGGTCTTTTATCTCAATCCTACGATTGATCAAAATTATTCCACCAATCAAAAAACTTTTGGATTGGATGGGAATGAATAAAGAAATGGTATGGTCCCATATTTGAATCTGGAATCTTGGAAGTTCTGCAAGAATTCTTATACTGCCTTATCGTGCATATAAGACAAAACCCCGGGATTACATAAATTCAATCAAATTACTTTTTTAATTCTATTATAATATTATAATTTTAATTAGAAGAAGAGGTTTTAGAGATTATCCACCGAAACGAAGAATATATTGAATTCAAAAGAATCGAAATCAAGAAGAAAAAGAACAGCAAAGCCAAGATTCCTGGGATCTGATCCGAAATTAGACCTCTGATTGAGGGGATGAAATTCTAGATAGGGAAGATCTCAAGTGAAACCGAATCAGACATTAAAACAAATAAAAAACGTAAAGAAAAGTAATTTAAAGCAAGAAGGAGGAGAACTTGATTTTAATTCTGAAAAAGTATTTTTCAATTGAGATGGAATGAAACTCTGAATGAAAAAAAATAATCAATATGCTACAGCATATTGTTAAAACTTAGACTGATAAATCCAATGAAATCTTCATATCCTCTATTGAAAGAGGACATGTCTGATGTAATGCTGATTGGATAAGGAGCTAATGAGTTAGAGAATTGATAACAAAGGAATATTCATTATCGAACTGGTTCGTCTGTCTCTAAACGGATGGACACTTCTTATGTATCAAACCCTAAGTGTCATTGGCTCATAAGAGTAAGCACAAACCAATCCAAGATTTCGAAAAGGCAAATATAAGATGAGATAAATCCAAATTTGGATGGTGGATCTATTGCACAAGATAGAAAAACGTTTGGGAATAGAGACGAAAATCATTATGATTTACTTTTTCTTTCCTGAAAATGCCCTCATCTCCTGCACGTCAGGAGAATTGAGAATCTCAATGACTTAACGTGGAAATGGACAGTTGGCAGACAGAAATGTACAAAGTACTTTGTAATGGAATACTATAAAATAGGTAATTTTGATGAGAATAAGTATTCTGATATAGATATAATGTACCATCCACCGCAATCGTTTCGGTCGAATTATCGATTGTGAAGATTTTAGCCAGCGAATCGCCATTGGCCTGACACCAATACAGCAGTCACTGGCATGTTACATTACATGGCTGCACTCACCATTGAATTATGATTGCATATTTTCTTTCATTTCCATATATCACGCTTCTATACCCGGCAGACTATATCGCACATACTAGATTTAACGGCCGTCTTACATTCCATTCTGATACATGATAAGCATCTAATAATGTAATTGATCTAGACTGAATCGGCGGAATCGTCTTAGGAAAATCCTTTCTCTTTCAGGGCGCAAACTGCACCATGCTGTATCTCGAATCGTAAATTACAAAACAACTGGATTTACACTTAGATTTACAAAACAAAGTACTATATGAATAAATTCCAGATTCCTCTAAAAATTGTGTGATTGAAATAACTGTCATTATTATTCCTGACCGGTAAAACCTATATTTCTAAAGGAAGAAAGAAAAGAGAAGAATTATTTTTATGAAAAAAGTTCATTCATCCTTAGTATCTCCAGTAGAATAGCACTAAAACAGGGGATCCGCGACTTCAAGATGTACTCACACAGATATGGAGACTTTGATTTACATTTAGATTTTGTATAGAAGACTATTTATCTTGGTGAGAGGTTCACGGAAGATTTTGGGAAGAAACGTCAATCTAAGCTGCTATTTATTTGTCGAGTACGTTATAAGGAATTAATTCGTCGCTGAATATTCGGTTTCAAAATCGTTAATTTGAGAATTGGGAATTCATTTAATTATTTGGTTTATTTTACAGTACATCTTGAATTTGAATGAACCTCGTTCTTGTTTTCTTGTAATTTATGGAATAATGAATTTGGGAGAAAAACATGACCTGTATCGGCTACAAGAAAGACCTCATGATAGTCAATATACCTCACCACCATCAATGCATGGAAGTTTGACTCATCTCGGCCCTGGATGGTGAAGATGTTATTGATCAGAACTCATATTAGGAAAGAGTTAGAGGAATGGAAAACCATGTTCAGAACAATATACAATATCTAGCCTTATGGGCCACGCGGGATTATTTAGCAACTATGGTTCAGAAGAATAACGGTAAATGGACCAGAACAAAGTTAGGAATATTCAAGCACTCTGCATAGCTAGCTACACGTGAGTAATTATATGGAATTGAGCTTCAGCTTTCATTTGCTACATACTCTTTTTGACCTTTGCGTATGATATCGGTGCGCACAAACTCTTTCTTTTCTATATATTGTGATAGAAAGGAGAACGCCATATGACTACTAGTTTCGCCACAAGGCATGCGAATGAGTACCACCACTTTCGTACGGATGAGTAGCCAGTCGATTCACCTTATGGCCGGGATAGATAAATGTCATTTCAAGATGAATAGAGGGAATATCAAAACCATTATGGGATTCTATGGTAATGAGTTGAAGGAGCATACATGATGAGAAGAAGCACAACAGTTTATCAGACCACTGTTGCGAGCTTCCGAACTAATGACTCCCGTGTGTTGACTGAAGATGAAAGACATGACGAATTCGATTGGAAGTCCAATGGCAAAAAAGAAGGAGACCATTACCAAGTTATTTAGCGAATTGGGTGAAATGACGGAATCTGGTAAAAATTATTCAACAGGCCACAGAAGGAATTCCGGGAAGGAGGATCAAAGTAGGAAGTGCGATCACATAAAGGTGCATTCAATGGAATGATTCTGACTATCGATTCATTAGCAAAACCTTCGCCTGCTTTTAAATTGTCGAAACAAAGAACTTTATAAAGAGGAAGCCCCGGCGAGAACAGAAATTTTTTGATAGATATAGAAAAGCCCCTTGGAGATGGAAAATCGTCCGCCAGGTTTCACTGAATTTGTATTTTCCTCAGCGTTAGTTGGAAAGAATGAAATCATGATATTATGACGATACGCAGGTAGTATAGATAATTGGCTATGGGAGAGGCCGATCGTTTGAATGATATCGATATACGCCATGCCATCAATTTAGATTGAGTTTTAGTGATGTTTATAGCCTCATATGCCGTCCTGCCTTTACTCCTATTGGGAACACAATAGAGTACTGGTGATTGCGTGGTTAGAAAGAGAACATCTGCAGCATTACAACAACGGTGATAAGCTTGAATATCGGTCCTTGGGAATTCCTTCAGTTTCAGCAGATGGGACTAAGCTACTTTTGAAGAGGATCTTCCATCTAGGGAGATATTCGTTATTCAGTATCGGGACCGTTCATAGCGGCCATATCCATTTTTTTGGTTATTCAATTCCTTTCGGCTTACGCCCGGCCTGGCCGATCCAACACAGGTGTTTTTTCTGGATCGCCATTTCCAGCATTGCTCCCACGCTGGACTTCGGCGTCGCGATATGGATCAAAATAATAAATATTCCTTAGGTGGTTCACGAGCCGCTGCTCCACCATTAGTTAGGCGAAACACCACTAACTCTCTCTGTGTAATACCGATCTCTACGTGCGGTGATCTGCTGGAACACTGGACTTTATCTGATCCTTTAAGAATGGAATGGACGGATGACAAATACTGTCAATTTCTTTTATTCATCACTTGTCGATGAGCCAAACCAGATAGCGAGTGAAATAAAACTGCCATGAATCTCGCAGTAATAAGATTCATTCATTCTCGCACGAGGGCAGTCGAAGTGAACATGTTTGAATCGAGCGACCAAGATTGGATGATTAGTCATCATGGCTTGAAGCGGCGTCCAAAAGATCAATCTCTATGAGTTTACACTTATCCATATATTTGGACTGGACCGAAGTATGGGCGGTTAGAAACACTCAAGATACGCGTAAAATGATTAGGGTAATGGAAATAATGTAAGGCGCATCCAAAAGATATTTTGCATGAAAGGAATCACACGAGGGCTTTGATGAAAAGTATAGAAATGATCGTTTCCCGATGATTCCGATCCAGAGCATACTTTACCCACTGATGAATGATTTTATTGGAATGAACTTTATTTTTTAGAATCCCTTCGGATAAAGAAGAATAGGAATGAGGGTGAAATGGAATGTAATGAAAAATGATAACAGATTCTTTTATTCTTCTCTCGATCTACTACTGATATAGATAGAATGTAACTTTATCAAGATTCATGAATTTGTGCGGGGTCTGACGATGCTGTAACGCACCACCTGGCGGTCGAATACCGATACAGCAGATATTTTATTGAAGGATTCAGTTATTGCTGAACAAAGAAAATTTGGCATTATATAAAAATAAAAAGGGATGAGATCAATCTGTGCTGACTCTGGAGCGATTTGTTATTATATAGCAGACAGAATTCCATTGGTTTAATTAGGGCTCCCCGATGAATCTTTACTTTAGCTACCCAAAGCGCCGGGTAATACCGAGTCAGTCCTTAAATTTATCTGTGGCTATTGAGGAGCCGCGAAGTGGAGTGTCCTATGTACGGTTCTGGGAATAGCGATATAGAACAGTGATGTTAATATCGACTATAATTTTATCTAACAGTTCGGCACGATTGATATAGTTGGAGGCACAGTCTAAATATGATTTTGGGGTGAATGGTTAACCCATAGGTTTGAGTAGTTTTTCTGCTCCCTACAGAATGTGAGATTACCCTTGATTTACCCCTCATAGCTTTTAAAGAGAATTACAGTATATTATCAAACCGAATACTCGGTACAACTTTATTTATTTCCATTGCGTCTACCTAAACCCACTGGTTTCTAACTATTTGTAACAGTTCTGGTACTCTCTGTAGGTGGAATTCTCTCATTCGCACATATTACTCCAAAGTTTTTGGAATAAATAAACCAGGGGGGTCTCTTTGAAACTACAATTGGTATCTTATTACGTTAGCTAAAAGCTCATTTGTTCCTTTAAGTTCATTCTATCAATGGTCAGCTGGTGGACTTTTTACTCAGGATGAGAATGGACCAACTATTAAATCTAGTGGAAATTTTCACCTGCTTCTCTAGTAATTTGTTGATAATTTAACCTTTTGCTGTAACAGAATATGAAATTTGTGGTTCATAACCTTCAAGCAAAGAGAAAGAACATCAAATTATTCATGATTATCCACGATATGCTCTCATAGACCGGGGTTCACGAATCATGGTCAACAAACAGTACGAGCTGTAAGGTACATATCAAAAGTTTCATGATTACTTTATCCCACGAATCGTTTACTCCGTAAATCATTCAATATCCCATGAAAATCGATACATCAGTGAGCGCTTCCAAGGTCAATCCACTTTGAATTGATAAATGTATAAGCTTGGTGGTGAGAAGCTGGGAGGTTCTATAGATTTACCTGTTGCTGATTGAGACAAACAGATATTAGAAGAAACGGCTGCTTAATTATATATTGATTCTTGACCCAGCATATTTTAGAAACTGCGTCGAGTATTGTCCAACAAATTCGTTTATCAAATGACTGAGGAATATGAACTTTCCACTTATGATCGTCAATGAATTCGAATTATAATCAAATTGTTATTGTTCCATTTAGTAAAGTTATTACTAGATTTCACAATACCAAATAGTAATGAAAGTAAATTAAAACTCAAATAAATGGTAACAGCCAAGTGATGTACCCTTTTCCTTTTTCAATAATGATAATGATACTGGACACCAAAATGACCAAATTCCTAAGACAGTGTTTCTTGATGAAGGTTCATTTTGCATTTTGTTCGAAAGATTAACCACAAATCATAAATCTCATAACTACTGATTTGTGAATCATGTATTTGATTGAATTCAAAATAACTATATATGCCTTGTAGATTTCCCACCCGAACTACACTTTTGACTTTCAAATACAGAGAAGTGATTGGGCCAATAACAGTATCCAAGGCCAATCCACATCCCATTAAGATTTAATCTAACTCGAAAAATAAAAAAACGTATCATCATAGCAAGAAAAATAGGGTTAACCCCTTTTCCTGCCTTAATAGCAAGGTCATGGTAAATATTTCTACTTAACTCTTATTTTACATATAATGGATTTACCTGACCAATACATGATATTCTTTAGTATTTGGGACTCAGGTCTTATATTAGGAAGTCTCGAGTAGTATTAATTTACGAATCCCATTTTTCTGCCTTTTCTTTAGATTGGTTCTTGCTTCTGTCTCATTCTATATTCCATCTAATCCCTATTTTGTAGCTGAAGCGTAATGTGCTCCTGATTTACGTGGGGCCGTAAATGTCTTAATCATATTTGCCGTGATGTTCATGAAAGGTCTAGAATATTCCAATGATTTCTTGGACCGTTGGGATGGGGATTACTTCACTGTTTTGGTGCCGGGAATCATTCTTAGAGCCATTAATTACTACTATCTAGATATCATGGTACGGGATATTTACCACAAAACTGCTTCAGATTATAGAACAGGACCTGGATACAATGTTCGGAATGAAATTGGGATTCATTTATCACAGATTTTTATCTCTTCCATTTGAACTTGTTTTCTATAATTCTTTTAGTTGCTTTGGATAGGCAATTGCTATGGCTCGTCAGTAAAAATAGGTTAGAATTATAAATCTAAAATCAAATATGTCAGGTCTTGTTTTTGTTCTCTCTGCCTTGATAGTTGAAGTACATCTACTTTTCCTCATTCTTTGCTTGATATTATAATATTAAAGAGTTTGTCTCAACCATTACCAATGCTTTGCTTGTTATTGCACTTGTTCATGCTCCGAGCCAATCAAAATCGGTTAGCAATTTGTCGTTCATATTGAAATGAATCGAGATTGATGAGAGTTAGTCAATGATGCTCGAACATGGACTCTGTTTTTTGAGTGCCTATTTATTTTCTATCTATAATACTATGGATTGATCACAAGCCCGAAACATGGTTAGAGCAATCTTTATGCGGCCTTGGGAGCTATACTCTAATGCGGTTAATCTAAATCTCGCAATATTTTTCTTTGATTTATTGATAGTCGCCAATTAAAAGACATTTTATCGATCTTTGTTATAGCTATATTGCCGCCGCTGAAGCAGCTATTGACCTATTATTGCTTTTTTGATTCATTGTAATAGAATCAACTCGTAATTTAATCAAATCAAATTTGTTGAATAAATAGTCGTCGTAATGATATAGAATAGATATAAATAAACATGGATATCCTTCTCTATATACATATGGACGAATATGAATAGATAGATATATTTTATCTAATTCTAAAATTCTAAAATTAGAATTACTATGCCTAACTCGCTGATGTTATTGAAATATATTAAATTAAAGTATCCCTTTCGGCTCCTTTCATGAACAGATCTCGTGAAACTATTGATTATAAAACCAATTCAGCAACTCCACTGACGTCTGGCGCCCAGAATTATTACGATTTATTAATACTATTTTATTTATTTTTTACCAGATCGAAAATTTCACTATTAGTCAAAATTTTATATGATCCACGTCACATTCAAAGTGTTGATTTATGATACCTGTATAGGATGGTACCAATGTGTACGAGCGCGTCCTGCTGCGATGTATTGAAATATTACTTGGGACGGATGAAAAGTTATGAATAGCCGCTCCAAATGAATAGCATCGTGAGCAGGTAAGATGAATCCGCTTGTCCAACGGGATTTCTGAGCGTACGGGCGATGCATGTACATGAGCATTGGACCCGCAGTATGGGTCTAGCTTATTGATATTGTTCTAGAAAACTCCATTGGAATACATTTGACTTTATCGACAAAGACCCACTCGGCAAAGCCGAAAACAGAATATTATTTTATTTCATTCCGTGGCCCTTTCTGGTCAAAGCTCCATTTTGTCTTTACCACGAGCTATTCTTTCTCTGGCCATCACCACTGTTGTTTCTACACATCCAAGTGGTTTGTGCTAATTTTATTTCTCCCTTCATAAAATAAGGAGCAAGTGGGTATACCATATGCTTAAAGGGGAGCAGTTTCAACAAAATTGAGGGGATTCTGCCATTATTCACCCGACCTACACCCATTAACCACTCGAGTGGAAGATTATAAATGGATAAATATTTTTGATTACTGGAGACTGGGAATCGATGGACTTCCATAGACCCATTTTAATAACGGGGATGCATACTACTAGCTGTACCTTATTTTGCATTAGTTTAATAGATTTCTGATTGTTTATTCTCGCAGTAGCATATAGGACAATAGATTATTCTTCTCCCGAGACCTTTTACTTTTTCTCGTCATGTGAGCAGAATTAATTCCTTGCTACTCTACTTCTAATTATGTGGGGGTAAGAAACGTTTGTACTCAGCTACAAAGCTTATTTTGAAGAATTGCGGGGGTTCTATTCTTATTGTGGGGGTTCGGTATGGTTTATACGGGTCGAATGGCCCAACATTACCCCTTGAAACATCAGTTGACCAATCATATTCTGCAGCATTGGAGCCAATATCTATTTTGCCCTTATTGCTTATGCTAAGCAATAAATCACCGATTTTCTATACCCCTACATGGTTACCAGATAGACCATGTGGTATATATTGATAGTATTACGTATGCTTCTACTGGAATCTTATTTCAAATGGGACATATGGATTGATTCGATCAATATAATCATACCACTATTCTCCATTTCATTAATAATGATAGACAATTAAACAATTTATGCAGTCAAACTTTCTGCTGTATAGTACTAAAAGAGAATAGTTTATTTTTCCGTATCTCATATGTGGTTTCTATAATTATAGGAATGGGTTCCATAATCTGATAATGGGATTCTCAACGCGAGTTATTTTTACAAATAATTCCTTCATGGATTGCTGCGCAGCACTTTTCATGGAACGAGCATGACCGAATACGCCTTGTTTATCTCGACGAAAATGCTGAATTGCGATCCTGAATGCCAAAAATATTTTCACTATGTTCAGTATGCTTCGATGGCTTCCTGCATTGCCGGGAATGAGTGTCGTACAAGGAGTTATTAGTTTTTGGGAATACCATTAGCCTCTTAAATATTTTTGATTTTAATATTTATTTATGGATGGGAGTGAGAATGAGATTTTGGTTATTTATTATCTCATGTTATCGTATGCCCATGATTAAACATTACAAACCTTATTTTTTGGACTCTAATCACGAGAATTATTTATCTCGACCTGGGTATCTTTTACCTGGGTAATAGGTATTGGTCTGCATTCCATTGCTCCTTCTCGTTATCAAGTTGACAAGCTGCTGAAGTTATCTAGCCAAATCTATAAAAATTAGAATTTTAGATAGAATAAATATAGGAATTTTGATTTTAAAATCATTTCTATTCTTCTATATAACTATAAACAATATAAAGAAAAAATCAAGAAAAAGCCAAAGTTTTTGTTTGGAATTGTAATCGTGATGATATCCGAAAGTGGACAAACCATTAACATTACACACCAAAAATCAAAAACTTTCGCTATCTGAGGAGACCACTATGATTCCTTTTCGAACTTTTTCTTCAATTAGATGTTAATGCGAATGAACCATAACCAGTACGTCCTACCCCTAATATATATTGACTCCGAAATAACATATCCAAATTATCGTCCTCAGCCACCATTGCAGAATCACACCTGGCAAAACTTTGAAGCAGCTGAGATAAGCCAACAGAGGGTCGGTATACGCTTTGTGCTTTTGGTCTCTATTTCCAGACTTTATAGCTACTAGTTTTATATTATTTTGAAGACATGAGTAAAGCAAAATCCCAGACCAACACGACAACTCCAACGATCCAAATTATGAGCAAATTGATACTCTTGTGATAATTTCTAAATGAAAGAGGTGCTGGTAAAACACCCTCCTTTTCATTGCTAATAGACTTCAACGAAAACGACCCAATTAAAAATTCTTTACTTACCAAGAATATCTATGTTTTTCTAAATGCAATGACCAAAGAGCTTATTGATATTAATGATTCGCGACAAAGAAAGTTCGCAGCTCAATAACATCATACCTCACGCATCACGCACGACTGGGACTGTGCCAGGCAATTTAATACGCGGATGGATGCATTTCTGTGCTGGGAAGCCCGGAAGCGAAAAGCCTTGAGGAAAAATAGCACCGGAGCCGTTATCAGCTGAATGATTTTATGGTTCCGTATTTTAGAAACCATGTATGAAAACAGAAACAATTTGTATGAAGAGGTAATTTTATCCATACAAATCATTTAATGGGAAATGTTCCTCGAATAAATCCAACGAGCACCAATAATCCTGTTACATTACAAAAAGTAACCATCATAAATTTTGATGAATTATGAGAATTGCTGATGAATTAGTATTTTTATAGCTTACTGGCTGATATTTGAAGAATTGAAATAGATAGTATATATAGCCGAAAAGTTTTAAGATCGAGAAAACAATTCTTTACCCAAACGGGCTCTGATTTCAATTAATGCTATTATAGAAACTATGAAATGGAATTCAGCAATTTGGATTTATAGTTTTAGATGGAGTGACAGGATGCCGCCACCTTCGGATTCGAACTGAGATGCTTCCTGGTAATTGCTTCCAAGAGCTGAAGCGTGTTCACCACTTCACCATGGCGGCTGATGGAAATCATACAGTCCCATATTAGATTCATTCGTCGATGCTAAATCACTATATTTATCTTTTCATTTATTTTCCGAAACATTAGAAAGTAATGGTTCACGAAAATTTGTTCAAATATTTATTTGAACGTTCAATAATAGTTAACTTTAGTATCATGATATGTTATCGGTTTCTAACAATGATTTCATCTGGGATAATTCATTTCCGATTATCTTGATTTTGAGTTGGATGCGAAAGTGGAAAGATTCTTTTTCATTACATCCGACATTACATCCGAAGAATTTACAAAAAAAAAAAAATGAAGCGAAGCTTTTAGATGGGGAAAATGACAACTCATCTCCCGGAACTCCTGGAATTTATAGAAAGAAATTTTATCTCAGGAGCGAATTAGTTTAATGAAAAAAGATTAATAGTCCCTGCTCTTTAGACCCCCGTTAGGACCGTTTAGATATGAAATGGAATTTTGAGTTTTCGCTATTGCAAAGACAATATTTCCGGCTCTATCTCATATGGATGGAGTTCAAACATTAGTTAATGCAATTATTCATCTTCTATTATTGCATATTGGAAACCTCTATCCACGAGTCATATTGATTTAGAGTATTCTAAGGCTTTACTCTCTTATTATTGTCGTGCACAAAAACTTTTTGGAATGTCCAGTAGAAATATGATTTAGCTTAAGATGTCTTCCTTTTCCGCGAATTCAATAACCTTCTTTTTTCCAAAATATTCTAATGCCTTCTTTGATAGAAGCACGCTCTTTGGAACTACATCTTAAAAGTGACTCTATTTAGATAGTTGGACGAAAGACATGTATTCAAAAGGATCGTTCTTTCTATTCATTATCTATATTTATTCTATAATGAAGATTCTTTTGATTACACATCAAAAAAATATGGATACCACACGTTGATATAGTATCACTCGGAATAAAAAGAAGAAATAGAATAAAAAAAGAAAAGAAGAAATGAGAAGATGTGGATTGATTTAAAGTTTTAAGAGAGTGCTTATTGTTTACAATAATGTTAAAAGATACCCTGAAAATTAACTGGCGAATGGATATTTTCCTTATTCAAAATCCATATATATCAGATGCCATAGAAATCGAATTGCTTGCTCGCTCTAATTCTTTAATCTTCAATCTTTTAATCTTAATAATATAATAAAAAAAGTTTTCAATTAATATCTCAGTCTATTTATATACTGTTGGTTGCTTGATTCTTAAATCTCAAATCTCTCGAAACTGAAAGTCAAGACAAGCAAACAAACCTTTACATCTAATGGGCTAAAACACAAGATGGATACTAATCAATTGAATCACCCAGTAGAGTACCTATAATTATTAAAAATTCAAATGTTGACCAATAAAAATTCTATTGAAAATAAAACAATTCTTTTTAGCACTTTATTCGTTTTATGTGTAATACGATATTATAGATTATATTAAATTATAAGTTTATTTTTCGATTGAATAGTGCCAATCAATCAGTTCCATCTGACTGTTATTGAATCTAAAAGCAATAAACTATAAACCAACTAAAATAATTAGATTCATTAGTTGGAGCATGTATGTAACCCATATTCCAGAATCTGAAGTATTGCTTTTGGATAGAATTTCATGGCGGATATAAAATCGCCATAGTGACAGGAATGTATTGAAACTCACTCCCATTCTATATGCTAATAACATCTTATTAATCATTTGTGGCAGTAATAGTTAAAATAGTACTTGGTTATTTGGAGAAATGCAATCCTCTCGAATTCGTATACCAATATTTAAATATCTGCAAAGAATCAAAATAATTAATGATTTCAAATCATATTGAGGTTTCTTTTAATGAAGAAGATTTTATGAATCGAAACAAATTAAAAAGGTTTTATTTTATGTTTATGTGAACATACATATCAACAGTGCATGATCATACCTTTCATTCCAATTTCCAACAATTGATTGGGACTTCTGCTTATTCCGACCGTAACAGTATTCGCCGTTATTTTCCTAGTGCTGCATTATAGCCAGCAGCGCCAAGTTTTTCGGTCGTGATCTAGCTATTAAAACAAAATAAATGGGGGTTCCACTTCATCAACATTCCAGGGCCCTAGACTATTACATAGACTTTTTCCTTAGAGCTTGCTACTTGGATCGATTCATCATTTCTATTATGCGTCAATGGACAATCACTACTGTTGAACAATGGTTTCATTTATAGTGACAATTATATGCCCCACGATCATGACATTTGAGATTTTTTGGTTTCATATGAGTTTGTTTCCATACAGATTAGTTACTAAATTCCAATTGATACAACTTTATATTTTGGGAACTCAGAAATGTGCTCCTATCTATTAATATGTGATTTTTACCACACGCCCGATTGCGAATGCTTCGTCGCGCTACTTGTAACCAATCGTAGGACGGCTTTATTATTTAGGAATCTTAGGTCTTTATTGATAACGGTGTTTCGAATTTCGATTGTCGAAATTTTCACAACTTCTGATCCATAATGATATTGTTGAGGATTTCTGGTGTGCCTCTCTGCTATTTCTCGGTTCAGTTGCTAACCTGCGCACCTCCATGTATGGTTACCTGATGCAATGAGGGACTCCTACCCCTATTTCTTGCTTCATAATACGCGGCTACCATGGTAGCGGCGGGAATTTTTCTTGTCGTAAGCAGACTTTTTTCCTTCTTTCTTTTCACAAAATACACTACACGAATCTCATTTCTTTCTATAGGTGTAATAACGGTATTTTTAGGGCTACTTTCTAACTTTTGCCTTCAAAGTTATATCATTTTCTGTTATAGTTTTAGCCTATTCAACAATGTCTCAATTGCTATATTATGTTAGCTTCTAGATAGAAAGTGATAGCAGCTGACGATGATTCGCCTATTCTGAGCATTATTATTTAGGATCCGGGATCAATTATCTTATCTAATGGAACCCCTTGCTGGATATTCTCCCAGAAAAAGTCAGAAACATGGTTCTTATGGGTGGTTTAGTTGTGCAATTATGTGCCAATTACAAAAATGACCTTTATTAGGTACATCTTTTCTTGTGGTATTCCACCTTTATGAGTTTTGGTCCAAGATGATTCTTAATGATAGTTGTTTATATTCACCTATTTTTGCGATAATAGCTTGCTTCACAGCAGGATTAACTGCATTTTTATATGTTTCGGGTCTATTTACTTACTCTTCTTTTGAAGGATATTTACGCCTTCATTGTCGTACTATGAGCGTGGCTAAAAGCAGTTCGTCTTCTATTCAATATCCATATAGAAAAGAAACCGCTCAAAGCCGAAGGGGTTAACCATAATTTGCTTTATCAACCAGAATAGTAACGAAAGTATTTTCTTTTATAAAAAAAGAGATATCAAATCATATGCTGAAATCTGCGTTCTTTTAGTGCCAGTCCTTATTTCTGAAATAAGGACACTTCACTTTTCCTCATAGTCCGACAATTATGCCGGGCCACTCCCAATGCCCTTGTGCTGCCCATTTGACTTTATTTGTTGGATTCACAGAATTCCTTTGCATCATGGAGGGTTGAAGATGATATAATATCGAAATGCATTAACCTATCCATGTAACTTTATGAGAAAGAAATCCTTACCCATTCCGTGATTGGCGCAGACCTTTTAACAAATGCAATTTTATCAGCCAAAGTATAGCTCTTTTGGAATATTTATAGCAGTAAATTTTGAAGGCGGTTCCGTTTATTCATCTTTTTTTCAGAGCTTGGACTTACCAATTCATTTGTCGTAAAATGGGCAATTAAGAGAATTTTTAGACGAATAATAAAATGTGACATACAATTGGTCAAATAACGTGGCTATGACGTTCTTTGCGCAAAATTACTCAATTGTGAATATAAGAGATTAAATGAACTATTTTATTTCGACAGTACGCTAATTGATTTCTGAATTCATAAAATGAATTGGTGTTGTAAGTTTCTTTGAACAGGCGATGAATCAAATATACTGGAAGCGGCCTAACTTCTTATCTCTTCGTGCATTTATCTTCTGTGTATCGTAATCTTTTAGTATCATCACTTTTCCTTTTCTTTATAATTGCCAAACGACCTCTTGCTCCTTTTCTCGCAAAACTGAATTTTAAGATGGTGAAGAGACAAGAGGTCTCTATGGATAAATTCGATCAGAAAACCATAAAGGAGTCCGACCGCAACGACCGAATTCAGATATTGATATTCTTCCTATGGAGAAGATGATTATATGGATATATGGATTACCGTAGAAGGGAAATCTTAAAAATCAAGCGACAAAACCTCCACTTTGTATTAGAATTTTCGATATTTATATGAGTATAGTGTTGATAGATTTTTACCTTTTCTATAGAAGTAGATAGATTCAGAAATGACATTCTTATGCTCCATGCTCGGTCATCACAATCTTCTCGATTGAATGACATCCGACAATGGACAAGAGGACAAAATGAATGCGGAACAAGATGACAACAACAATATATCACCATGTCTCCCAGAAATGAGGCATGGAACGGTTTCACTACAAAGCAGTCTTATAGCGAAGTAGCTTTCACCATTATTGGTCATGGTTTGAAAACGGGAGTTTAAACCTATGAGCATCTAACTCCGTTGTTCCTCAGCAAAGCTCAGTGGTAGAGCGCGCACGGCTGTTAATCGACCGGTCGTGGTGTCTGAATCACCTCTGGGGAGACTTACACCAAATTAATTTTGAATTAAGAACGCTCGCTTTGACCGTTAGAGTAGGTAACCGGTTCTTTGTTCTTGTTTTCTATTGCATCTCATCTCACGCATTATTATTTTTCTTCTTGCTCCCATGATATTTGATCCCCGTCAGGTAATTTCTTTGGTGATCCGCATCCGTTCCAGAGCTCCAGCTACTTTGCTACAACCAGCCAATTGAAGAATTTCAGATGCAGGCCAGCAGTGCATGAAAGATGCAGTCATCGATTTCTCCCGAGAGGCCACACCACGAAACATATTAATGACGAGGAATACATTTTTGCTTTGCTATGCCAATAATACTGAAGATGAGATTTCTAGCTCCTGCCCGGCTGAGAAGAGCTACGTATAAACAACATATGACGGCCTGCGAATTACCATTATAATGAATAGTAATCTATTCATTGATTATGATAATAAAGAAAAAGTAAGGCCATCTATTTCCGGGACGAAAGACCCACACACCCAAGTTCCATAGCGATCCGCTATCCCGATCATGATTCTACCCCATAGTGCTGGAAGCGGTCCTTCCCTTTGCTGGGGTTGTGTATGAGGAGGATCGAACCCCGACACCGTGGTCGCACACGTGCTCTAACTTGAGTTAAGGCCTCACCCTGTCTCCACGGATCTGTTCCTGAGTACTCAAAAGGAACCTTCCCCAGCCATTTCTGATAAGAAGATGCTGCTTTCTATAAAGAACAGTGGCAGTTCCGAGGTGAAGTGGGGAGAGAGGGGATGTCATACCTGGGGTTTTGGAATAAGACGACCTTTATGTGACAGATAGGTGTGATATCTCGAGAGCGAGGATGCAGGACTTTCTATAGGAGCTGTTACTTAACTACTTCCCAAGTTCGGGATACTGCGTCTTCACGCCGTACTTCATAATGAACCATGAAATTAAGAAAGGGCAGGAGAGAAAGATATATAGTGCGAGGCCCCACTTGGATCGGAAAGGACACTCAACGTCTCTTAAGGGATGGAAGGCGCTGGGTTTTTCATGCTGTCGCTATTGAACAATGAAAATAGACATGAGCCTGACGGGAAATTCGACGGGTCATGTAAACGCGTTCAAATTCGGTTCATAGGGATGCCTCAGCTGCATACATCACCGCACCACTTGACACCTATCGTAATGATAAACGGCCAATTCCCGCCGTGACCTTATCTGGATTCTTTCGGCGATCTCTGTCGCCCATCGACGCAGGAGAACCCGTCGCTGTCTCGGCTGCACCAGTCGGGGAAGTCGGAATAGGAGAGCACCATCTTGGGGTGGCTACTACTTTGATACAAGCTTTAGTTATCTTGTTTGGTGACTTTGGTTATTTTAGCATGCATTGGCACGACAACTGGTACACCAGAGGTATGTCCTTCCCCGTCCTCTCGCACTCAGGGAAAGGTCCCTTCAATGCCTAACGCCCACAATTGATATGACCGAACTGTTCTATCGACGTTCTCGAACTCCAGCTCACGTACACCGCTTTAATGGGCGAACAGCCCAACCTCTTGGAACATAAATTGCCTTCCAGGTGGCGAAGAGCCGACATCGAGTAGCGCCAAACCTTCCTGTCACGATGTGAACTCTTTAGTAGACCAGTCACATTCCCTATACCTTGGTCCAGCGAGCGATTTGCCTTCCACTCGGTGCACCAGCCACCACAGCAAGCCGATCCCTGCTCTCTGACGGGGTGTGGGTTCCTGGCAGTCAAGCTCCTTTCTGCTCTTTGCACTGAGGGCCAATTCTCGTCCGGCCTGAGGAAACCTTTATTCTCCTGTTATTCTTGGGAGGCTCTACGCCCTATAGGAATTGTTTATATTTGAGATTGTCTTTTAAGCCTGTGTGGCCCTGACACAATAGAATTCTAGCTCTTCCAGAGTGGTATTCGACGATGCTCGGACCTCCGCAAGAGGCCCTGCCTTCCTCTTCACTCCAGCCAGCAGGAGAAAGGCCTCAGCCAATCCCAGGAACAGTAGCCATAGGGTCTTTCTCTGTCTGCGCGCAGTAAGTAGTCCGCATCTTCATGTCTATTCACCGAGCCCTTCCCATTGCCCAGACGTTACGCCTTCGTGCGTAATGGAATTCATTTGATAAGGGATTTTCTGTTACCTTGCATCCAGCTACAGTTACGTACGCCGTTCACCGGGGCTTCGGTCGCCGGCTCCCCCGTCATCAGGTCACCAACCTCTGACCTTCCGGCACTCAAAGGCGTCAGCTCATACGGGTCTTACCGTGACTTCAAGTGGACATCTGTGCTTGGTAAACAGTCGCCCGGTTTATTGCGGGACTTTAGAGGTACTCTTCTCCCGGTGTCATGGGGCTATTTCGCCGAAAGTCTCCTTTAGAGAGAGTTGTCTCATGCCCTCAGGTATTCTACCCACCCACCTGTGTCGGTTTCTAATAGGTACTTTTGTTGAAGGTCGCTCGAGCTTTTCCTCCTAGAGATAGAGAGCATTATAGCCGTAGCGCCTTGTATTTCTGGGACACTGGCCGAGGCATTTCACCCCTTCTCAATTCTGCCCTGGAAAGCGTCACTTTGCGTCCTGAACCGATAATTCATTTTTGTTAATCTCTATTTCTTGTCCTGGACTCATTAAGTACAGGAAATTATCTCCATTTTGTTAGTCCATCGACTACGCCCTTTCTCCGGATCTTAGTCCTGACTACCCTCCGTGGACGAACCTTGCGGAGGGAACCCTAGGTTTTCGGGCATTGGATTCTCACCAATGTTTGCGTTCACTGCCGACATTCTCAGCGTTCTCGCTTCGTCCATTACCTGCTGCGCGGGTGTTTCTACAGCGAACGCTTCCCTCACCGATGCATATCCACAGCGTGCGATCGCGTTGAAGCCCTGAGCTCATCTCGGCAAGAGCGCTCGATCAGTGAGCTATTACGCACTCTTCAAGCGGGTGGCTACTAAGCCCTTGTAAGCAACCTCCTGGCTGCTCCTGCACCCTACTTTATTACTGAGTGTTGGCGAAGTTTGGTGATTTCTCCGGGGGCTGCTTCTCGACATTTATCTCTCATTGTTCTTCCATTTTCGGCCGACCTTCGACCCTTTGGGGCTCATCTAGTATTCAGAGCTTGTCCCGCGATTTGGTACCGCTTGTTTAAAAATGAAACAGTTTTACCTTTCTAGATGTCTAGTCAACTGCTGCGGCCTTATCGATAGGGGAGAACTACAGCTTTGTTTTGAGCATTCTAACTACAACTTCATCTGCTGATTTTCATAACACGTTTTCCAGTTCGGACCCCCACTTAGTTTCACCCAAGTTTATCCTGGTCATGGATAGATCACCTGTGTTCCGGGTCCATAAGCAGTGACCACTGCCTTGGCGTAGAAGACTCCGCCGCTTTCGCCACGGCCCGCGGTTCTCTAACCGCCACTGCCTGGCGAGTCGCCGGCTCATTCTTCAACAGGCACGCGGTCATGATCCAGCACCTTTCTCCTCCCACTGCTTCTGGGGAGCTCACGGTTTCATGAAACATTTCGCCCCTGGTTTTCAATCTTTCCTCACGGTACTACTTCTCGGTTATCAGCCGGTCGGCCGAGTAGCCTGCGCGTGGTCCTTGCGTGATTCACGATGGGACACGCGCCCCATGCCACTTTCGGGTCAGAGCGTAAGCTGGTGATGCTTTCTGGCTACCGGACTCTCGCCATCTAGGTGCAATTCGCTTCGAGCGGTTGAAGCACGACGCCATTACTCTCCACAACCCCGTTTTCATTTGTTTAGGCTGTTCCCATTTCGCTCGTCGCTACTACGGGAATCGCTTTGTTTTTCCTCTGCCACTAAGATGTTTCAGTTCGCCCAGGCTGTTCTTGCCTCGCCCAAGAGGATTTAGCAGCAGTCCGGAAGCGTTAACCTATTCCGGAACTCTTTGATTTATGCTTATTTCAACTCCCGAAGCATTTTCGTCGCTTCGTTTCGCCCCTTCCTTCGTCTCTCTGGTGCCTAGGTATCCACCGTAAGCCTTTCCATGAATTTGTTATTTTTGCGGATGAGAGAGGTATTCGAGAAGAAGCTAAATGGAAGGATCTTATCAACGTCCATCAATGAGAAATCATCATAGACGAACTGCCGAATCGGAAAATTGGGTGCTATCATATACCTTTATCGGCTGGCTCATTGAGCTGGAGATATGACTCCGAACTGACATCCGCCACAGGCA
>JAINDJ010000124.1:25000-61369 GCA_019845555.1 Aristolochia fimbriata | reverse complement strand
TGGTTTAATTTATAACTTTGAAAAGTTAGGACTCCACCTGAGGATGTCGAGCATGTTACTCTCAGAGATTCCTGAAGGCCGAGCTGGGAGGATCAATGCATACCACCGATTGCACGCTTCTTGCAGGCGAAAGCAGAGTCCGTTGTTACGGCACGGCACACACTCCTGCATGCCCCAAAGGGGACTATTTGATCGGTATTTTGTCATTTGACAATTATACCACCTCCAATCGACCGGAAATGGCGATATACCATCTTAGGAGGTTATACCGAGAGGCATTTGCATCGCATTAACTTTATTAAATAAATAATTTCTTTTATTAAACTTTTAACGCTTTTTCAAGGCTTAATAGGTGGTGAACATGGTTGAGCGCCGCAACCGCAAGAGGCCTTTGTACCCATCACACGATGATCTATACCTCGATGGAGATTGACACCGGCCACAACCGCCCCGCACGCCTTTCCACTCTTGGAAGGGAGCTGCATCGGCCGGCGAGATGTGTCACAAGGCCGGGTATTCTCATGGCTCCAGCCAACTAGGGAGATAGAGTGCCACCAGGGGCATCGTGCAAACGCTGGCCGCCTACATCTCGAGACGCATCACCCGGCTCGGTGTGATTCTCGGGACAGGTTCCACCAGACTGGAGCCTGCAGCGGCCCGACTTCCACCCGAGTGACATCAATCTGAGTCCCACTGCCCACCCAGCCTGCCACCCTCCCATTCGAGGATTTATACAAGAAGGCAGAAAAGACAATTGGTGCACCGAGCCTAGTTCTGCCTTTATGATTGTATTTGTAAATTATTTGTTATTTTTTTTATTATTTTATGTATTCATGTTTGTATATTAAATATTCTACATATATTTTATCTAGTTTTTCATTTACTTTTTCATTACGATGTACTTATCAATTTATATTTATTTAGTGATCAATCATGTTTGGAATATGAATATGTTGTTAGTGTTTTACTATTGTGTGGAAAACCGATTAAAGAGAAAAAAAAAAAAATTGAAAATTATTCAGGGCGGCATTTAAATGTCGCTTCTTCATAACAAATTGAAGGCTGCTTTTCATGTCACTTCAAAATTGAGTTTGTCACTCTCAAGCTTTTTTCGAAGTTTGACCCCAAACTTTTCTTTTTCCGAAAAGTCGAAGTTTATGCAGATTTCCTTAACTACTTTTTATACTAAATGTTTAGTGAGGCTAAAGATCAAAAAAGATTTCAATGTCAGATTTTAATTGTTTTTTAAGATTTCAACATCGCACTCTAAGCCAATCTCCCAACCATATTGGCTTTATACTCTAACCTTTTAAAAGGTTGAATCTCGAAATAAAAAGTTTTAAATAAAGGACATTAGAGTAAATTTTTTTTTTTTATTATTTAAAAAAAACTTTATAAAATTAGTCCAAGATGGTGCAATCAAATTAATTGGTTTGGCTAAATTTATATGTATTAGACCAAACCTATCCAAATAGCTAATAATTATTGAAATTTAATGAGAGATTAATTAAGTTTCTATCACCCAAATGCGTGGTGGAGGATTATACTCATCATCTTATTAACGGCGTCAGATTAATCAAGCATCGAAGCTGTGCATTATACGTGGAAGAGACATCGTCGAAAGGGTGAGTTTGTAGATTTGTCCCCTTGTCAATTACCTTATTCTGGGGATAACGAAATCTCATTGGGCTAAGAAATAAAAGAGAATGGTTTTTTTTAATTTAATTTCTTTTGCATACAAAAAAGTAAGGTTACACACTTTTCGGAGGATCGACCTGTGCCGCTGTATTAGCACGAACGCTTTGGGTTCTCCTAAAGGAGTTGCGCATAATCGGATGAGTAAACCTGCAATGCCAATTATTCATTTGCACATCATTCTAGTAGCTACAAACAACTTCTCCTCGGGCAAAAATAAATTCTACAAGGTGGTTTTGGCCCCGCTTTTACAAGGTACAAAATTACTTTTCTTTTCGCCCTTGACACACAAATATACCCGCTTCGATGAATTGCTTAACTAAGGTGACCATTGGTATTATATGCGAATTGCCAACCTGTGGGAGCGCCCGGATGGAAAGATTGTAGCGGCCAAGAGGCTTAAGAGTGATTCCGGCAAGGGATAGAGGAGTTCAAGAATGAGATCAAATTGATAGTGAAACTTCAGCACGTGAATCTGGTCAGCTTTGGGGTTGCCGCTTGAGAGAAAGATGAGAAACTCCTTGTTTATGAATACATGCCAAACACCAGCTTGATGTCTTTTCTTCGTTCGGCCTTTTTAACTCCTGATATATATCATTAGTGAAGTCCAAAAATATAAGTTGTAGTCTTACTTTGGTTTTTTCCTTTATATTTTTAATTAATTTATAGATCCAACAAAGAAACGGAAACTGGACCGGCAAAGACGCTCTACATTATCAATGGGTTGTAAGAGGACTCTATCTTCATGAAGACTCTAGGCTTAGAGTCATTCACGGGACTTGAAAAGCTAGTAACGCTTTGTTGGATCATGAGATGAATGCTAAGATATCTGATTTTGATTAGCTAGATTTTCAGAGGTGATGAGACCGGACAAAGCTAATACTGCACGAAATCGCTGGAACTTAGTAAGTACTGGCTTATACTTCACTTTTGTTGTAGTTACGCTTTCGACATTGCCATCTATTTTATAACTATGACTGAATTCTCATTTTAATTTTTACTATCGCCTGCTTTGCATGGATTGATCGGTGATACATGGCTCCCTCGAAAGTAGCAATGGCTGGTTTATTTTCTCGCGGAAGTCGGATGCATTCAGCTTTGGGGTCCCGCCCTTTGAATCCTATGAGGGAAGAAGAACAAATAGCCAGTACACAATCAACCTCCTTTGACATCCCTTTGTAGGCTTGGAATTTATGGAACGAAAAATGTAGCGCTTTTTGAGCTATTGATCCCTGCGGATAGCGATAGCTGTCACCAAGCAGAGGCATCGAGATGTATCCACATTGGGCTGTTATGCATTCAAGAGGATCCCAGCGAGACCCACCATGTCACTCGAAGTGTTTATGCCGGGAGAGACACAATGAGTCTTCCCCATCCTGCATAACTTGGGTTCCATATAGAAAAAGTAGTCCCCTCAAGCACATCGACCATCCTTGACACCGCCTACATATACCGCCAACGGCGACCGCATCAAGTCGAACCCGCATAGCGCGGAGATTCTTCACGTCTATGTATTGTATATGTTCCTCAATTTTCTATGGCATAAGGCTATCTTTAGATAATGGTTTTCAAAACACCGACAATGAAGATAATAATGTATGTTAAAACCTAAAAAACTTTCCAAGTCACGTGAATTTCCACATTATTCCATCCATATTGTGTTAGGGAGCATTAAATCACGAAAAACTAAGTGAAATCGCGTCGGTGTATCCCCGTGTTCGGATTAGGTCGAACTGACGCGAAGGCTAAATTAGGTTCGTGAGGGGAAAGGGAGAGCTTAAAAGGGGGATTTGAGATAATAATTCCAGCTCCGCTTCTATAGAAGCCCAACATCTGTATTTATAGTTTGGTACAACTAAATTAGAAAACACAAGTGATTGCCCTTACGCATGGTCTCCTTATTACATAGCCAAATAACTCAATGTAATAAAAAAGCAAAATTAACTTAATAATATTAATAGTAATCTCGTGATCTAGGGGTTGGGCATCGGTCGGTTTTTTTTCAAAACCCGACCCCACCCGACCTGAAAAGGTGGTTTGATTTTCAAATCCAACCCGCAGGTCGGGTTCGGTTTGTATCCAAACCCCACCCCTGGTCAGGTCAGGTTTAGGGTTTAGGGTTTACGGATGTCACCATCGACGCCCCGCAGAGGCTGCTCAAAGAGTAGCTCGATGATGAAAGGGGCGGGCCTGGGGCCATTGTGGACCGGGTGATAGGCATACATGGGCGGATTGGGGTTTGGTCTAAAGTGATAAGGAAGTTATGGGTGGCTAAAAATATTTTCATCTACATAATTTATTAAAATATTACATATTTTTATGTTATATAACTATCACAAAAAAATAAATTAATATAATTTCTTTATTACATAATTTTTTATAAAAAATTAAACATTTTAAGTTATCTAAACCCTTATAAAAAATATTAAATTATAAGTCACCAATTTTATACAATATTAGTATTGGGTCGCTTAGGGCCACCTAAGGGAGGCGGCCTTCAGAGGGAGTGGGCATGTGGTCGCGATAAACAAATCAGACCTAGAAGGGTTTTGGTAAGTGGGGTCACCACCCAAGAAGGTCTAGAATGTGGGCTGCCGAAAGTTGGGCTGGTTTGACATCGTGGACGATCCCATGACAATGATAAAACCACTTTAGTGGCCCAAGAGTCCTGAACAGCAAAGGCCTTATGGGTGGGTAAAAATATTTTCATCTACATAATTTATTAAAATTATTTTATTTTTTTTGTTATATAACCATCATAAAAATAAATTAATATAATTTCTTAATTACATAATTTTATAAAAAAAATTAAATATTTTAAGTTACCTAATCTATAAAAAATTATTAAATATAAGTCATTGAATTTTATATAATATCATGTTTGTGGGCCACTCAAAAGCAGTCGGCCCTTTAGAGGGTCAGCCATAAAGAAAATAGGACTTCCTCGGTGGTCTCCAGTGGGCGCCAACCACCCTAGTAGGGCAGGGAATGTGGGCCAAGAGTGGAATGTTACAGGTTTGGATATTAGGGACAGGCCCCAAGATCTAGGTTTACTCCACTTTATTGGCCCAAGAGTCGAATGAACAATGGGCCTACGCATGCTTTTGGGCCAATGAGTCTGAGAGGCCTGTGCTTTGGGCTTAGGGTGACCTGGGGGATGGCAAACGGATTGAGGCACCAAGGCAAAAAGCAACTAGACAAAGGTAGGGTTTGGGCCAAGGTAAAAGGGATGGACTTGGGGCCAATTTAGCCAAGAGGGCATGGGCCGAAGACCGAAACAAGCTTGAGCCTTAGACTCCTGGGCGTTTGGTCTCGGCTGAAGTGGTCGGTTTGGGTCTTGGGCCATTATGGGTGAAAAGGGCTTAACCAGGGGACGATTGCATGGCTTGGTCTAAGGTGATTAGATGTTATGGGTGAGTAAAATTATGTCTCATCTACATAATTTATTAATTATTAATTACGTGCATTTTTATAAAAAATTTAAAATTTGAAGTTACCATCTTTATAAAAAAAATTAAATATAAATCAACCTCATTTTTATACTATATTAATATTGGATTAGGTTTATGGGCTACTCTCTCTAGGCAGCCCATCTCTTGGGGCTTGGCATCCAGGCTCGCATTCAAGGAAATCAGACTTCGGGTGGACTCTCGCAAGTGGGGTCATCCTAGTAGGCTGAGAATGTGGGACAGTCCCGGAATGATGGGCAAGATTAACGGAAGGACGGGCCCTAAGATCTAGGCCCGCCCCACCATAGTGGGTCTCCTTTTTTTCAGGTCTGACCGCCCACTATAGGCCAAGAGAGAGAAATGGGCTAAGGCCACATGAAGGGCAGGCTTTAGCCAACGAAATGAGACAGGCATGGACTTGAGTCAATGTTGCTAGTGCGGCTTGGGTTACTTAAGGCCTGAGCAGGCTTGAGTTTTTTTTTTTTTTTTGAGCCCAGTATCTGGCTTTCCTCTCATGATGGGGCTAGCTTGGGGCCATAGACCATTGTGATCGAAAGTGATCCCCTCCTCCCCTATATATTAGGTCACCTAAAATAATTGCTTGCCCTCCAGTAAGGTCTCTAATGATTTTTAATTTACCCACCCCCCAAGCCCAGCCCCGCTTTTATCTATTCTTGCCTGCTCTTTTCTTAGCCCAAACCTGCCGATCACCCAAACTTAATCATGCTCTAGGTAGTCTGGATTTGATATCCACCACACACCTGAACCTAGTCACCATCTGACAAGGAATTGGATATCCTAACAACAAATTTCTTCCTCCTCCTTCCTTTGGATTTGGATTCTTCCTTCCCTTCCCTCCCTGATCGATCTTCCTTCCTCCCTTCCTTTCCTTCCCTTCCCCTCCCTTCCTCCTTCTCCCTCAACATTGCCTGCCTCAGAATCCTGCCCCCAAATTTGGAAATCGAGAGCTGATCTTCGCTTTCTCTCATGATCGACCCCTGGGAGGACGAATGGGAGGTATGTGACGACTCCATGGGTTTGTGTACAAGAGGCGGAAGAGGACGGAGCATCTCTTTCAGCCATCATGTTCTCCGCCGCCATGGACGAGCCCTGAGGCTGAGATGGAGCGACGGCGGCTGCTGAGTTAAAAAGAGGACGCTTGTTGATGCTGAGACGGGAGTACCTGGGAAGAGATCCCATAGTGGGAGGATAAATTGTTCTCTCTCTTTCTCTAAATTGTTCTCTTTCTTCTCTAAATTGTTCTCTCTTCTCTCTAATTGTTCTCTTTCTCTCTTGTTCTCTCTTTCTCTTTCTTGTTCTCTTTTCTTTCTCTCTAAATTGTTCTTCTTTTTTTCTCTAAATTGTTCTTCTTTCTCTCTAAATTATTCTCCTTTCTCTTCTAAATTGTTCTTTCTCTCTCTAAATTGTTAAATTTTTTCTCTCTAAATTTTTATCTCTTTCTCTCTCTAAATTTTCTCTTTTTCTCTCTCTAATTTTTCTCTTCTCTCTCTCTAAATTTTTCTCCCTTTATCTCTAAGTTTTTTTAATTTAACTATTTTATTGAAATTTAATTTTAATTTTAACCTATTCTTTTAACGGATCTGATATTGATATCCAATACAGATCCAACAAGCTTATTGGATTCTTATTGATATCCGATAAGAGTCTAATTATTGGATTAGTAATGGATATCCAATAACAAATTTATTGATTTGATTTGATTTGATATTGAACATATCCAAATCATTGCCACCCCTAATCATGCCCCATAAGGCCAAAAAAGCCTAAGCTTTCTTCTTAGAAGCCCAAGCCTATCCAGCTTCAACACCTTAACACTATAGCCCGAACACCCATTGCCCAATCTCCAAAATCCAATCTCCCAAAAAAATACGTAATTTTGAGTTTTTAATTTTTTTAAAATTATGTCACTTATTATATTTAATATTTTTTATAAAATTTATTATTAGATAATTAATTTTTTTAAAAAATTATTGTAATTCGTAATATTTTCGTAAAAAAATTTAAATGAAAATATTAATATTATATATAAATTAAGTAACTTATATTTAATAGTTTTATAAAGATTAGATAACTTAAAAAGTTTAATTTTTATAAAAAAATAACTTGATGAAGAAACTAAAAATATTTATTTTTATGATAGTTATGTAACATAAAAAATATGTTATAAAAAAAAGTGAGGCATTTATATCGGCCACCCCGCTTGACATAAATATTTTTTGAAAAGTCTCTATTTTATTTAATTATTTATTATTTTGAAAAAAAAACTTTATTGCCTGTTCTTCTTCATCCATCCGTCTTTAGCTTCAAAGGTCTTGTTTTGAAAATTAACTTAAAATATTTAATTTTTTTTTATTAATATTTTTAATTTTGTTTTGAATTTTCTTTTTTTTGTATCAATATTTTAATTTTTTTTACGAATTTTTAAATATATAATATTTAAAGTTATAAATTTTAAGTAATTTTATAAATTTTAGGTAAATATTTCAAAATTTTAAAAAATTTAAAATTTTTATAAATTTTTCTTCGTTTTTGGTAATTTTAATAAGTTTTAAATATTTCTAAATTTCCTATATTTTTATAATTTTTTATAAGTATTTTCAAAATTTTGTGAAATGTTAATATATTTCTTTAATATTTTAAAATTTGTTAAGAATTTTGATTTTTTTTACTTTTAAAAAAAAAAATTATGAAACTTATTGTATTTAAAAAAAGTTATGTAATTTATGTAAAATTTTTTATTTAAATTATTTATGTTTTTATTTGAAAATATTATGTAACTTGGGGTTTCAAAAGTTTAATATTGTATTAAAAATTCAGTAACTTGTATTTAATAATTTTTATTAAGATTTGGTAACTTAAAATGTTTATTTTTTATAAAAAATTATGTAAGGTGAGAAGGGAAAAGGGAGGTGAGAAGGGAGCAAGGGAAGTGAGAAGAGAGAATGAACCTTCTATCTAGAAATGGAAAATTAAACAAATTATCATAGACATATAAAACAATTGGCTATTAAAATGAAATAGACATATAAAACAATTGGCCATTAAAATGAAATAGACATATAAAAACAATTCAATATTAAAATTAAATAGATATATAAGAACTACGAGAAACGAAAAATTAGTGAATGGACAAAAAAAAAATTAGTTCCAAACTAACAAGCATAAAAAAAAGAAATATAAACAAAAATAAAAAAAATTATTTATTGGTAAAAAAAATTTAAAAAATAATATTAAAAACTCAAGCTATGATTGAAATATACTATAAATTATTTTAAAAATTCAAAGTGAGTAAAAAAGAAGGGACAAAACCAATATATGTAATATTCTGATTCTGGTTCAACGACCAGGTTTTTAAAAAACTGATCAAAAGACATACAACTTAAAAAAAAAAAAAAACAAGTATCATTTATGGCATGCAAAATATAAATTATAAAAATTAAAAACCAATATAAAAAAAGTAACATCATCTTACTCAAAGAAACCACGAAAGAGAAAACAACTCAAACGGGAAAATCAAATCAAAATGAACATGCAAAGAGGAAGAAAAAAAGTAGGTAAAAAAACAAGGAAAAAAAAGGAAGAATTACAAAAATACTTTAAAAAATAATAAGAACTACGAGAAATGGAAAATTAGTGAAAGGACAAAATAAACTAGTTCCAAACTAACAAGTATAAACAAAAATAAAAATTTATTTAAGGTAAAAAATTTGAAAATCATTTTAAAAAACTCGAGAAAAGAGGATCTAAGAACTCAAAATGATTAAAACATATTATAATTAAAACATACTATAAATTAGTTTAAAAATTCAAAGTGAGAAAGTGAGGGAGGGAAGGCTTTTATTTTATAATATACATAAATAACTTTAAAAAATAAATCTGTATATCAGAAATGGGTAGTCTTTTTCTAACTCCCCTGATTTCTCTTGGATTTTCCCTCACAATGCCAAATGAACCATCAAACCACAAATTTACCTTGCTACATCAATATAAAAAGTAAAGGAACCATCTACTAATGACATTATCATAATACAACTTGAAAAATAAAAAAACTTATTTCTGACATGCAAAATATAAAATTTAAAAATTAAAATTTAAAATTTAAAATTCATTTAACAAAAGTTTAACGCTTTTATTATAATAATAACAAATAATCCATAAACTTGAACATCAAATAATGAGGGGAGGAAAATAAGAAAAAATAGAAGAGGAAAAACAAAAATAATTTACAATTTTAAAAAATACTAATGCAGACATACCATAAATCATAACACAGGAAGTTTAGGGAAGATTTTTTATATAGATAAATCATAAATAAATTTAAACATAATTTTTTTAAAAATTAGTAAGTAACATTTTTAAATAACATAATTTGACCTAAGAATCTAAATACTTTAAAATTATTTGATAATTAATTCGTAATAATTATAAAAATAATTAGGCATTAAAATGATATAGACATAAGAACTACGAGAAATGGAAAATTAGTGAAAGGACAAAATAAATTAGTTCAAAACTAACAAGTAGCACACGAGTAATAAAGAGTCATCTTTCATTGCCGATTGAACCCTAGTTCACAGGTTACAAAAGCCTACTCCACCTCTAACAATATTGAAATGTGCAACCGATGTTTAAAGAAGTTTCCTGATTTAAAACATTGTCATTTGCTTAGTAGTTTGTCCACCATGGGTCACTAAAATGCAAACCGTGGTAGGGACAAAGCAAATGAGAGAGGAAGGATAGAGCAAAATGAGAGAGGAAGGATAGAGCAAATGTGAGAGGAAGGGACAGAAAATGAGAGAGGAAGGATAGAGCAAACGAGAGAGAAGGATAGAGCAAAATGAACAAACGAAATAGAGCAAATGAGGAAGAACAGAGCAAAAACGAGAGGGGGGAAAAAACAAAATGAGAGGGGACAGGAAAAGCAAACGAGAGGATGAGCAAAAAGAGGAGCTAAACAAAAAAAAGAGGAGGAAACGAGAGGAAAAAAACGAGAGGGAACAAAAGAGCAAAACGAGAGGGGGGCCCGTGAGACAAAACGAGAGGAGAGCCACAGAGACAAAACGAGAGGGAGGCACAAGAGAGCAAAAGAGGGAGGCAAAATGATGAGCAAACGAGAGTGATAAAGCACAAGAGACAAAACGAGAGGAGGCACAGAGAGACAAAACGAGAGGGAGGCAGAGAAAAAAAAGAGGAGCCATAGAGAGCAAAAACGAGGGGAGCCATAGAAACAAAACGAGAGGAGCCACAAAGAGACAAAACGAGAGGAGGCACAGAGACAAAACGAGAGGAGGCACATGACAAAACGAGAGGATGTTTGGTAGAGACAAACGAGAGGGAGGCACAGAGAGAAAAAAACGAGAGGAGAGGTCCACAGAAAAACGAGAGGAGCAACAAGAGAACAAAATGAGAGGGAGCCACAAAAAGACAAAACGAGGAGGGAGATAAAACGAGAATGAGGCACGAGAGAACAAAACGAGAAAACGAGCCAAAGAGCAGAAAAACGAGAGGAGGCCAACAGAGAGCAAAACGAGAGGAGCCACAAAGACAAACGAGACGAGAGGAGCCACAAGAGACAAAACGAGAGGGAGGCAAAAATGAGAGGAGCCAAACGAGAGGGAGGCAAAACGAGACAAAACGAGAGGAGGCAAAAGAGAAAATGAGAGAGAAAAAACAAACGAGAGGAGGCAAAAAAAGAGCAAAATGAGAGGAGGAGCTTTTAGAGGGAAAATGAGAGGGAGCCAAAAAAACAAAGGAGGCATGTCAGACAAAATGAGAGGGAGGCACAGAGAGCAAAACGAGAGGAGCAAGAGAGCAAAACGAGAGGGAGCCATAGAGACAAAACGAGAGGGAGCCACAGAGAGCAAACGAGAGGGAGGCATCTAGAGCAAAACGAGAGGGAGCCACAGAGACAAATGAGAGGAGCCAGAGAGAAAATGGAGAGAGAGAGAGAAAGAGAAAGAGAGGAAACTAAAAAAAATTCAAGAGAAAAAAATTGGGAAGCAACAAAAAAAAAGGATCCAAAAACCAATCAAAAAAGGCACATCATCTTACCCAAAGAAACCACCAAAGGGGAACAACTCAAACAATAAAAGGGGAAATCAAATCAAATGACCCAAGTGAAAAATCAAAACGGAGAAATGCAAAGTGGAAGAAAAATAGGGGAAAAGGGAAAAACCAGTTTTACCTCTTCCTCAATGATTATCTTTATTTATCATGGAATCCAAAACAAAACTAAGAGTCGTGGGCTGAAAACCCTTTACGGAGAAATCGAATAAGCGAGAGTAGGATGATAACCGAGCTAGCCTAAAATAAAAGAATTTTGAGTTGCTGGTTTGGGGTCGAAAGAAAACAATAAAAAATTAAGATAAAAGAGTTTGAACCAACTGGTTTGTGAGTTTCACGAGCCTAACTCATTGAAGTTCGGGTTCGGGCGATTTATGGTAATGAGGTTGAATTTAAACTCCGAGCTCGGTTCGAGTTTGTATATAAACGAAGGAACCCGAACCATTTGTGAATGGGTTCTGCAGAGAGGAGGGAGGGAGGGAGGGAGGGTCTTCAGAGAGAGGGTGAACCCAGAGAGAGATCGAGAGAGGGTGAACCTAGAGAGATATCGAGAGAGGGGAACCTAGAGAGAGATTAGAGAGAGAGTGAACCCAGAGAGAGATCAGAGAGAGGGTGAACCCAGAGAGAGATCTAGAGAGGGGTGAACCTAGAGAGAGATCAGAGAGAGGGTGAACCCAGAGAGAGATCTGAGAGAGGGTGAACCTAGAGAGAGATAGAGAGAGGGTGAACCTAGAGAGAGATCCCGAGAGAGGGTGAACCTAGAGAGAGATCAGAGAGAGGGTGGAACCTAGAGAGAGATGCAGAGAGGGTGAACCTCTGAGAGATATCGTGTAGAGGGTGAACCTGCAGAGAGATTAGAGAGAGGGTGAACCTGCAGAGAGATCGAGAGAGATCAGAGAGGGTGAACCTAGAGAGAGATCAGAGAGGGGTGAACCCGGAGAGAGAGAGATCCTAGAGAGAGGGTGAACCTAGAGAGAGAGATCCTGAGAGAGGGGTGAACCCAGAGAGAGATCGTGAGAGAGGGTGAACCTAGAGAGAGATCGTAGAGAGGGGTGAACCTAGAGAGAGAAACCTGAGAGAGGGTGAACCTAGAGAGAGATCCAGAGAGAGAGGGTGAACCTAGAGAGAGATCGTAGAGAGGGGTGAACCCTAGAGAGAGATCAGAGAGAGGGTGAACCTAGAGAGAGATCTGTGAGAGAGGGTGAACCTAGAGAGAGATCGAGAGAGGGTGAGTCTAGAGAGATCAAAGAGAGTGAACCCAGAGAGAGAGACATAGAAGTAGAAGCTGAAGTGAAGGAGACGAGAAAGAACGTAAACGCTTTGAGCTATAGGTTGAATAAGAAAATTAAAAAAAAGAACACCAAGAGAAATAATTAAATTACCCGATAAGCAGCAGATGAGGGACCAATGTTCCAACATTCCGCGTATGAGATGCTAAGATGAGAACAGAAGTTAAAAGAAGAGATTACCTTCTATTGACCAATGATAAACTACAGCTTGTGTGACCAATCCCAACATCTTTTGGTGTAATCAACTTCCAAAAGACAACCCGTGCATATCACAATTATTATTATCATAATTTTTATTTTTATTTTTTTTGTGGAAGTTGAGATTTTATTGCATATTAATATTCCGGTTCCAAGACTTCATGCTGATTCATTTAGGTAGGGAGTCTTAAATTACATGCTAAATAAAAGAGAAAATCCTTTCTTAAATTACATGCCAAACAACCAAGGGTTGTTGAGAAAGAAACAAAAGAGGGGTTAAGCTGAGAAAGAAACAAAAGAGGGGTTAAGTTGAGAAAGAAACAAAAAGAGGGGTTAAGTTGAGAAAGAAACAAAAGAGGGGTTAAGTTGAGAAAGAAACAAAAGAGGGGTTGTTGAGAAAAGAAACAAAAGAGGGGTTGTTGAGAAAGAAACAAAAGAGGGGTTGGGCTTGAGAAAGAAACAAAAAGAGGGGTTAAGTTGAGAAAGAAACAAAAAAGAGGGGTTGTTGCAAAGAAACAAAAGAAACCTGAGAAAGAAACAAAAGAGGGGTTTAGGTGAGAAAGAAACAAAAATTAGGGTTAAGAGAGAAAGAAACAAAAGAGGGGTTAAGGTGAGAGAAAGAAACAAAAGAGGGGTTGTTGAGAAAGAAACAAAAGAGGGGTTGAGAGAAAGAAACAAAAGAGGGGTTGTTGAGAAAGAAAACAAAAGAGGGGTTAAGTTGAGAAAGAAACAAAAAAGAGGGGTTGTTGAGAAAGAAACAAAAAGAGGGGTTGTTGAGAAAGAAACAAAAGAGGGGTTAAGTTGAGAAAAAACAAAAGAGGGGTTATGTTGAGAAAGAAACAAAAGAGGGGTTAAGAGAAAGAAACAAAAGAGGGGTTGTTGAGAAAGAAACAAAAGAGGGGTTGTTGAGAAAGAAACAAAAGAGGGTTGTTGACAAAGAAATAAAAGAGGGTTGTTGAGAAAGAAACAAAAGAGGGGTTGGAGAAAGAAACAAAAGAGAGAAAGAAACAAAAGAGGGGTTGTTGACAAAGAAACAAAAAGAGGGGTTGTTGAGAAAGAAACAAAAGAAGGGTTAAGTTGAGAAAGAAACAAAAGAGGGGTTGTTGACAAAGAAACAAAAGAGGGGTTGTTGACAAAGAAACAAAAGAGGGGTTGTTGACAAAGAAACAAAATAGGGGTTAAGTTGACAAAGAAACAAAAAGAGGGGTTAAGTTGACAAAGAAACAAAATAGGGTGAGTAACAAAAAATAAAGAATTAGTTAAATTATCAAAACCTGTGAACATAAAACTAGAAAATTAATTTTAAAAAGGAAGACACTATATGTCCCAGACGACACACTATACTGCAGTTATGATTTACTCCTTGATCTAAAGGCAACAATAACTTGATTTACAAGTATGAAGTGAACCTTGAAGAAGAGGCAGGTGCATACCTTCCTGTAACTAACCAGTTTATTAAAATTTCAAACTCATCCAATGTTAACTTATTTTTAAAATATTGCAGATTCGATAATATCTTATAAATAAAATACATTAAAAAATTAGAAAGAAAACAACACAAAGCCTTCATGCCAGTGGCCATGGCAATATATTACCTGAGAATCAGTTTGCAGGATTGTTTGCAAAAAGAAAGAGGCAATCAGGTGTATACTGACCTGCATTCAGGATCCAAACTAGCAGGTCAGAAAGCATCAAACAACGAAGGAAATATCCAGCCCTCAAATGCAGCATTACAACATGTAGGTAACAACAACAACTTTAGATACCAACAGAATGACAGGCATAAAGAAGAAAAAGGATAAAGAGAACAAGTCATTCTTATTTTATTCAAAAAACTCAAACTGAAGGAGAAAAAGGAAACCTGAAACTTTGCAACTGTGTCAGGAGTTCAAGAATGCCCTGTGAAAAATCAGCAGCAAGTTCTGCAGCCTCCGTATACTTGGTCTGAGCAAACAAATCAACAGCAAGTTAAGCCAGTTATAATGTGAGGTTAACATAATAAATGCAAATAAAAGCAGTCACAGTTCCACACCTGTACCATGATATTGAGCCCAAAAAATTGAGCCAATCTGAACTCTTCCACATCGACACAGGCAAAAGCAAACTTCCTTCCAAGTCTTTGAGCTATTTGCTTTCTGAGCTGCATCCACAGCACCTTGGAATTGTTTGGGTTTGACGAGTGTAACAGCCAACTTTGCCCAGTCGAAAATGAAGGCATAAATAACCTTTGCAGCCCTCATATAGAGCCTTATCGTAAAGACGGTCCCCAACATTAAGAAGGTTGGCAACATTTGGCATAAGAATAAACTCCTCGATGTCACGCGAAACTATCTATTTTAGCATACGATAAATGAGCTCACTATCCACCTTGGGTTCTTTCGCTCTTCATGGTACAGATTTGCATCCTCAGCTGCCCTAATAACATCCAAGAACAGAGTTGCATTCTCTGCTCGAATAAAAGACTCAATAGCATCACTTACTAAGCCTTCTCAGAGTTGGGCCATAGAAACTGACTCCAAACAGCATATTCTTCTACCCAAAAGCAAACTCCACAGCACGCCAATACTTCAAAGGTTATCTAAGAGGACATTCACAGCCTGTACATTCAAGTTGAACTTCTTGAAGATGGCAAAGGCTTCTTCATTGAGTGCTGCTTCCACAGGCACATCTCCAACTGCAGAGCCATCAAAGTTGTCTAACTGATTAATATAATCCATCGCCTTTGAAGGATCAGCTTTGATCACTGTAAGGATCAGAAGATTTTGCAGGTTGAAGCTCCCACTGAAAGCAGAATTTTGGAGAACAATCTTTTCAAGAAGTTCAACAAGTTCAGGTGGATGATCAGCTGTCATGAAACCTTTAACAGCTGCAGAGACTTTGCTCAGGGCTCTTGCTCTCAGATAAGCCAGTTGAAACCCCTTGATCAATAAGCTGTCTTCTGAATTCATTCTCGACTAAGAACTTTCTCCCACAACTCTGGATCCATTCTCTCCACCACATATCTGAATAGGAGATAAGACAAATCATTAAAAAGAAAAAGCATCTATAAAGCAATCATCAGTAACTAAGATTGACCAATAACTACCTCAAGAGCTTCAACAATGAGTTACTGTTTGTAACATTAATGAGCTCATCATCACACTGTCCCCTTCGATAAGCAACAACAGCCAAGGTGGGATCACTCTTTTCAAAGTATTTAGCCACCACACGAGAGTCATAGTAAGGATTGGTTGTGAGGAAATGTTCTGGGTTATTGTTGCTGTCTAAGATAATTTTACCCAATGCAATGTGAACAAGACATTTCTGGCTACTTTCACTCACAAGATGCTCTAAGAACCGAAAGTGAGTGAAAGTAGACGACTCCCGACACCAAGAAAAAGAACAGAATATAAGATAAGATAAAAAGAGGATCGCAGACAGGAGGGAGAAAGAAGGGAGAGAGAGAGAGAGAGAGAGAGAAAGAGAGAGAGAGAGAGAGACAGAGAGAGAGAGAGAGAGAGAGAGAGAGAGAGAGAGAGAGAGAGAGAGAGACAGAGAGACAGAGACAGAGAGAGAGAGACAGAGAGACAGAGACAGCATTTGAGAGAGAGAGACAGAGAGAGAGAGAGACAGAGACAGAGAGAGGAGAGAGACAGAGACAGAGTGCACCACTTCACATTGCTCCACAAGAGGCTCCTCTGAAAGGAGAGGGAACGGACAAATAGAATAATACCTTTAATGAAACCTTCAGGGACACACATCAGCCAACAGCTGACCAACCACTAAAGGAGCAATACCAGGATTCACCTGTAACAATACACATCCAACACCATTCATGCAATCACAACCGCTTTTCAAACATGAAACTCCTGAAATTTGACACTAAAAAAACAGGTACTTAGAATTGTTTTGTTTTTTAGACATATCCTTCAATATATCAAGCATGTTATTGGCAAACAGGTAGTGGGTAAGATCTGAACTAAACCAAAACGGTCACAAACATTTATCAGAGGCCTGGCATTGGGTAGCTTAGCTTTTATGAGGAAATTCTGTCTTCCGCATCATCATAAAAAAATTAGATCCCCTTATTACACGCTCAAACTCTTTGATCTGTCCAGTTTTGGCAGCAGCCTCTATATACTTAAAGTGTACATCTGATCCTCACTGTTCAAACAGAAAATGATGCTATTAGAATACAGTTAACACAGCATTGGATGCAAAATCAAGTTCTTTAAAAGGACCATAAATAACTTGGAGCTCAAATATGACCCAAGGAAGAAGTACAATCCTTCATTCGATTTAAATTGCTCAAACAGTCTAATGCAGGCCCCAGATCTGTTGGAACAAGGCTTGTGGCATCTGTGCGACAGCCAATCCCCGTTCGCAGCAGCAGCACGGGGCGATGCAAACAGGGCATAAAATATCCCACCATTCACCTAAAAATAACATTTATGCCCCGCTCGCATGCTTCACACGTGCTTGCTGCTAACGGGATTGGCTGTGCATACCGATGCGCACAAGCCTTGTTCGCAGCATATCCGGGGCCTCTAATGCAGGCATCAACGCCTAACTGCTCAAAGTACTCTTAGCAGCCTAAATAGGGGGAGGTAATGTATTAGATCAGATATTGAAAGGTATGAGATTAAAGGATGTGAGACATTGAAACTAACACATACCTGAACAATGATCTGAAAATTTCCTCATAAATTAACAAGCAAAAGATTTTCCATGCATTCCAGGGCCCACTCTCTGGAGAGGGTCCTGAAAAACTCCACAAGGGACTAGAATACAAAATAAAAAATAAAAGAATTAGTACACACATATATACTAATCATCAAATAAAATGACAAATGTGCTAGGCACAACCTATGGCTCTATAGCATGAGTATTCACGATTACATAAAGACACAAAGACTGCAGTTAGTAAACTTCATCGCAGATTTCTGTTGGTTTTGTGGATTGCTTCACATAGAAAGTCTACCTGTAGGGCCCGCATGTAAAAAACAAGCTTTTTCAAAAGCTGGCCAATTTGAGGACGATCGTAGTGACTGAACATGCCATTGGCCAAAATAGCCTCTGCAACGTTAGGAAACATGACTAGATTAATCTCCAAAACCTGTGAAAGAAGGAAAAACATACAAGGTCTAAATATAAGAAATAAAATTATATTAATAGATATTATTTTACCAAAGACGAGTTTACCATTGTTTGAAGATAACCATGTTCCGGTAAATTAGGCTTCAAAACATCCAACAGAAATGCAGTTGCATCCCTGATCATGTTTCTCTAAAATAGACAGAAAATCAAAATGCTTAGATTAAAATATATGCACAAACATGTATTCATTCCTCCCAACAGAGTCAAAAGGTTGAGATTGTTTTCAACAGAAAAGGGTCACATAATCTTTTAAAAGAAGGTGACACTTATACAGTACTACTTTTTCTTGAGAAAAAGTGAAAGGGAAGGGAGCCTAAGCAAAACCAGAAGGAAGAGATCTGTGATTGTGTTATAGTCAATAGGGCAACCTCCCTGCATTTGGGACATCACAAGCATAAAGTTAACTGCTACCTGTCACAAGAAATCCAATATGATAAAAAAAAATTTACACAAAAGGAGAAGAAAGACATAAATAAGATAAACTCAAACAAATTCAAAGAAAAGATAAGTAACAGACTAGAGGCCTCTTAATAGCTTATATTCTTAGTAGAATATGTGAATAATTTATTGGAGTGACAATAAGTAACCAGTTTATTAAAATTGTATCACTCAAACAATGCTAGCTTATTTTCAAATATTGCAGATTCGAAATATATAATGAATAAAAAAATTAATATAAAAAAAAAACAACACAAAGCCTTCATACCAGTGGCCATGGCAATATATTACCTAGGGATCAGTTTGCAGGATTGTTTGCAGAAGAAAGAGGTAATCAGGTGTATGCCTGACCTGCATTTAGGGTCAAAACTTGCTGGTCAGAAAGCATCAATCTAAGAAAGAACCTATCCAGACCCCAAATGCAGCATTACAACTTGTAACTCATAAAAAAAAATGACCTAATATACAAATTAATATTGGCAACCTAAGAAGGAAATAGCTGGTGAGAGTGCTGGAATGAGAGGGAAGGAGGATGGAAGGAGGGAGGGGAGACTAGAGAGATAAACCAAAAATATATAGATGAGAGAGACAAGATAAGAGAAGAGAGAGGAGAGAGAAAGAAAGAGAAAGAAAGAAAAAGAAAGAGAGAGAAAGAAAGAGAGAGAAAAAAAGAGAAAGAAGAGAAGAGAGAGGGGGTGTTTAGGGAGAGAAAACCAGAGAGAGAAAGAGAGAGTTGAGAGGCTATAGTTCAAGGTTTTGAGCCTTACCTCCCTCCAATCTTCACATCATCCCCTTTCTTTTTATTTTATTTCTTCTTTACATTTTTCTTTCTTTTCTTTTTCTTTTTTTTTTTTTTTTTCTCTTTTTCATTCTTTTTTTCTTTTTTTTTCTTTTTCTTTTTTTTTTTTTGAGGAAGGTCTCTTTTCTTTCTTTTTATTCTTCCTTTTCCTTTTTTTTCTTTTCTTTTCTTTCCTTTCTTTTCTTACTCCTTTCTTTTCTGTTCTTTTCTTTCTTCTTCTTATCTTTCATTCGCCTTTCATTCTTTCACTTTTTCACTTTCCTTCATTTCATCATCTTCCCAAAAGTCTTTACCTTTCTCCAATAACCATTGAAAAACCATAGGCAGATACAATACCAGTGGCCATGGCAATATATATAGGCAGCAATACATCACATTTCAAGTAGCTCGTGTTTCAACCTGCCAAGATCACCAAAAAGTAACACAATGGAAACACAAGAATTAAAACAGGCAGCTTGAGATTGGCTGTCGCAGTACACGGTGCTTCGAAGCAGCAGCTAATCTCAACCCAAGAATACTACCAGGACATAAAAAATGTAACTCAAAAAATAAGGTTAGCAACTATAATATTATTTATTTCACCTTCTGACCAAGGCCAATCTGGTCAAAGTTATCATGCAAATCAATTGATTCACGCAGTCTATCAGAGTCCTCTTCATCTACATAGATTTCATTCAAAGCCTCATTCACAGCAGATGCATTGTTGCACAGTAACCATGTATGGCTTCACAAGACAAAGGTGACCAGCCTGAAAACCACAAAGATAATACTGAAGTAAATAAACAAAAAGTAATGTGGTTATCTTTACTATCATATTATCTGCTGGAGCTCCTTTCCATTTCAGCCACTTGAGTTATTCTGCATTCTTCCTGGACCTTTAGATGTCTTTTTTTATAAGTGACCGCATTACATTGCCACAACAAAGATAAAGATAGAAATACAAGAAAACACACCTTCCGTATTATATCGACTATAAGTGTAAGGTCCACTCTCAGAACCAGCACATTGATAGGGTCATTTATGAGGTTCGGGTGCTCCTGCAAATAGAAGTGGACAGCCTTCTAGTAAAGCTCCACATTTGCAACCTTGACGACCACATCCTTGAACTGCATATCGTCCACGCCTCTGGCGAGTGGTTCACAATAGTTGTTGCGGCATTATCAAACTCATCATATTGTCCACGCCTCTTTCCAGTGCTGTTGCTCATCACAAGCTCATAAAAACTTGGGAATGTCGAGAAGAGTAGAGAAAAGCGTGATATGTTCATAAGCTCCTCATGGCGATATCTTGCATACAAAACTCCCTACTCTGTAAAAAAAATGGCCATGTGAGCCCTTTCTAACACTAGCCCACTCTCCATGAAAGATATTAACTCATTAAAGCACCCTCTGTTCTGGTAGTAGTCACTTACTTCCTCCAATTCATCAACCTAGATGAACAAATATAAGTTAAGCCAGTTATAATGTGAGGTTAACATAATAAATGCAAACAAAAGCACTCTCAGTTCCTCACCTGTACAATAATACTGAGCCTAAAAATTTGAGCCAATCTGAACTCTTCCAAGATCGCCACAGGCAAAGCAAACTTCTTTCCATGTCTTTGACCTATTTGCTTTCCGAGCTGCATCCACAGCACCTTGGAATTGTTTGTGTTTGACGAGTGTAACAGCCAACTTAGCCCAGTTGGAAATGAAGGCATAAATAACCTTGGAAGCCTCATCGCAGAGACGGTCCCCAACATTAGGAAGGCTGGCAACATTTGGCATAAGAATAAATTCCTTGATGTCATCCAACCTATCTATTTTAGCATACACATAAATGAGCTCACTATCCACCTTTGGGTTCTTAGCCCTTTGGCCTGACCATTAGAAGATACCTCACCAAATCGTGGTACACATTTGCATCCTCAGATGCCCAAATATCGTCCAAGAACTGAGTTGCATCCTCTGCTCGAATAAAAGACTCAATGGCATCACTTACTAAGCCTTCACAGAGTTGGACCTTGCCAACCTGACGCCAAACAACATATTCTGCAACCCAGAAAGCAAACTCTACAGCACGCTCAATACTTTGAAGGTTGTCTAAGAGGACAATCACAGCCTGTACATTCTAGTTCAACTTCTTGAAGATGACAAAAGCTTCATCATAGAGCGCTGCTTTCACAGCCACGTCTCCAACTGCAGGGCCATCAAAGTTGTCTAACCGATAAATAACCATCACCCTTGAAGGATCAGCGTTGATAGCTGTAAGGATGAGAAGATTTTGCAGGTTGAAGTTCCCACTGAAAACAGAATTTTAGAGAAGAATCTTTTCAATAAGTTGAAATGTAACCTTTAACAGCTGCAGAGACTTGCTCAGGGCTCTTGCTCTCAGGTAAGGAGGTTGAAACCACTTGATCAAAAAGCTGTCTTCTGAATTCATTGTCAGGACTAAGAACTTTCTCCCACAACTCTGGATCCATTCTCTCCACCACATATCTGAATAGGAGATAAGACAAATCATTAAAAGGAAAAAATAATCTATAAACAAATCATCAGTAACCAGGATTGACCAATAACTACCTCAGCCTGCAGCTTGAACAATGAGTTTTGTTTGTAACATTAATGAGCTCATCATCACACTATCCGCTTCGATAAGCAACAACAGCCAAGTTGGGATCACGCTTTTAACAATATTTACCCACCACTCGAGAGTCATAGTAAGGATTGGTTGCAGGAAATGTTCTGGGTTATTGTTGCTGTCTCCGATAATTTTACCCAATGAAATGTGAACAAACACATCCTGGCTACTTTCACGCACGAAATGGTCTAAGAACTGAGTCAGTAAATGTAGACGATTCCTGCTACCAAGAAACAGAACAGAATATAAGACCAGATATAAACAGCATCGGTAGACAGGAAGGAAAAAGAAGGGAGAGAGAGAGAGAGAGAGAGAGAGAGAGAGAGAGAGAGAGAGCACCTCCTCATATTGCTCCAAAAGAAGATCCTCGAAAGTAGAGAACGGACAGATAGAGTAAGGCCTTTGATGAAATCTTCAGGACACTCATCATCCAAAAGCTGAACAACCACTAAAGGAGCATTTCCTGGATTCACCTGTAACAATACACATCCAACAACATTCATGCAATCACGACCATTGATTCAAACATGAAATTCCTGAAACTTGACCCCAAATAAAAGGTACTTAGAATTGACTTACATTTTGGCCATATCCTTCAATATATCAAAGCATGTTGTTGGCATACATGGTAGTGGGTAAGATCTGGTACAAAACCAAAACGGCCACAAATATTTATCAGAGGCCTGGCATCCGGTAGCTTAGCTTTCATGAGAAAATTCTTTGTCTTCTTGGGATCATAAAATTTAGAATCCTTTGTTACACGTTTAACATATTCGATCTAGCCAGTTTTGGCAGCACCCTCTACATGCTTAAAGTGTATATCTGATCCAACCTGTACAAACAGAAAAGGATGCTATTAGAATACAGTTAACACAGCAATGGATCCAAATCATGTTCTATAACAGGACCAAAAGTTACCTGGAGCTCAAATATGTCCCAAGGAAGAAGCACGATCCTTCATATGATTTAAATTGCTCAAACAGTCTAATGCAGGCATCAACGCCTAATGGCTGAGGGTACTCTTTGGCAGCCTAAATAAGGGTGGCAATGTATTAGATCAGATATTGAAGGTATGAGATAAAAAAGGATGTGACATTAAAACTAACACATACCTGAACAATGATCTGAACAACGACATTTTCTTTTTTTTCTTTCTTTTTCTTTTCTTCCATTTCATTTTTTTTTTTTTTTTTTTTTTTCTCTCTTCTTTTCTTTCTTTTTTCCCCTCTTTTTTTCTTTCTTTTTCCACCTTTTCTTTCTTTTTTCCCTTTTTCTTTCTTTTTCTTTCTTTCTTTTCTTTTCTTTCTTTTTCTTTTTTTCTCTGTTTCCAACCCCCTTTTCAGTTCTTTTCATTCTTCCTCTTATCTATCAGCAGTTTCTTTCTTTCACTTTGTCACTTTCTTTCCTTTCATCATCTTCCCAAAATTTCTTCACCTTTCTCCAACAACCACAGGAAAAACCATAGGCAGAAACAATACCAGTGGCCTTGGCAATATATATATCTTGCTATCAATTCATCTCGTTTTCAAGTAGATCATGACCACCATGAAAAAAGTAAGACAATGGAGACAAAAGAATTAAACAGGCAGCATGAGATTGGCAGCCACAGTACACGGTGCTGCACACAGCAGCCAATCTCAACCCAATAATACTACCAGAACAAAGAAAGAAGGGAGAGAGAAGGGAGAGAGAGAGAGAGAGAGAGAGAGAGCACCTCATCTCACATTGCACCATAAGAGGATCCTCTGGAAGGAAAGAACGGACAGATTGATGAAATCTTCAGGACACTCATCATCCAACAGCTGAACAACCACTAAAGGACCATTTCCTGGATTCACCTGTAACAATACACATCCAACAACATTCATGCAATCAATCACGACCGCTGATTCAAACATGAAATTCCTGAAACTTCACCCCAAAAAAAAAAGGTACTTAGAATTGACTTACATTTTGGCCATATCCTTCAATATATCAAAGCATGTTGTTGGCATACATGGTAGTGGGTAAGATCTGGTACAAAACCAAAACGCCACAAATATTTATCAGAGGCCTGGCATCCGTAGCTTAGCTTTCATGAGAAAATTCTTTTGTCTTCTTGGGATCATAAAATTTAGAATCCTTTGTTACACGCTTAACATATTCGATCTAGCCAGTTTTGGCAGCACCCTCTACATGCTTAAAGTGTATATCTGATCCAACCTGTACAAACAGAAAAGGATGCTATTAGAATACAGTTAACACAGCAATGGATCCAAATCATGTTCTATAACAGGACCAAAAGTTACCTGAGCTCAAATATGTCCCAAGGAAGAAGTACGATCCTTCATAGGATTTAAATTGCTCAAACAGTCTAATGCAGGCATCAACGCCTAATGGCTGAGGGTACTCTTTGGCAGCCTAAATAAGGGTGGCAATGTATTAGATCAGATATTGAAAGGTATGAGATAAAAAAAGGATGTGACATTAAAACTAACACATACCTGAACAATGATCTGAACAACGACATTTTTTTTTTTCTTTCTTTTTTTTTTTCTTCCATTTTTTTTTTTTTTTTTTTTTTCTCTCTTCTTTTCTTTCTTTTTCCCTCTTTTTCTATCTTTTTTTTCATTTTCTTTCTTTTTTTCCTCTTTTCTTTCTTTTTTTTTCTTTCTTTTCTTTTCTTTTCTTTTTTTTAACCTCTGTTTCTTTTCTTTCCCCTTCTTTTCTGTTCTTTTCTTTCTTCCTCTTATCTAAGCTCCTTTCTTTCAGTGGCCCTTTGGCTCCAATATATATAAAACCATAATTCATCTCAATGCTTCAAGTAGATATATTGCTATCAACCATCTATGACCACAACCTGCCATGAAAGTAAGACAATGGAGACAAAAGAATTAAACAGGCAGCATGAGATTGGCAGCCACAGTACACGGTGCTGCACACAGCAGCCAATCTCAACCCAATAATACTACCAGAACAAAGAAAGAAGGGAGAGAGAAGGGAGAGAGAGAGAGAGAGAGAGAGAGAGCACCTCATCTCACATTGCACCATAAGAGGATCCTCTGGAAGGAAAGAACGGACAGATTGATGAAATCTTCAGGACACTCATCATCCAACAGCTGAACAACCACTAAAGGACCATTTCCTGATTCACCTGTAACAATACACATCCAACAACATTCATGCAATCACGCGACCGCTGATTCAAACATGAAATTCCTGAAACTTCACCCCAAAAAAAAAAGTACTTAGAATTGACTTACATTTTGGCCATATCCTTCAATATATCAAAGCATGTTGTTGGCATACATGGTAGTGGGTAAGATCTGGTACAAAACCAAAACGCCACAAATATTTATCAGAGGCCTGGCATCCGTAGCTTAGCTTTCATGAGAAAATTTTTTTGTCTTCTTGGGATCATAAAATTTAGAATCCTTTTGTTACACGCTTAACATATTCGATCTAGCCAGTTTTGGCAGCACCCTCTACATGCTTAAAGTGTATATCTGATCCAACCTGTACAAACAGAAAAGGATGCTATTAGAATACAGTTAACACAGCAATGGATCCAAATCATGTTCTATAACAGGACCAAAAGTTACCTGAGCTCAAATATGTCCCAAGGAAGAAGTACGATCCTTCATATGATTTAAATTGCTCAAACAGTCTAATGCAGGCATCAACGCCTAACGGCTGAGGGTACTCTTTGGCAGCCTAAATAAGGGTGGCAATGTATTAGATCAGATATTGAAAGGTATGAGATAAAAGGATGTGACATTAAAACTAACACATACCTGAACAATGATCTGAACAACGACATTTTTTCTTTCTTTTCTTTCTTCTTTCTTTTCCTTTTTTCTTTTTATCTTTTTTTCTCTCTTCTTTTCTTTCTTTTTCCCTCTTTTTCTATCTTTTTTCCTCATTTTCTTTCTTTTTTTTCCTCTTTTCTTTCTTTTTCTTTCTTTCTTTTCTTTTCTTTCTTTTTCTTTTTCTCTGTTTCTTTTCTTTCCCCCTTCTTTTCTGTTCTTTTCTTTCTTCCTCTTATCTATCAGCTCCTTTCTTTCTTTCACTTTGTCACTTTCTTTCCTTTCATCATCTTCCCAAAATTTCTTCACCTTTCTCCAACAACCACAGGAAAACCATAGGCAGAAACAATACCAGTGGCCTTGGCAATATATATACGCAGCAATTCATCTCGTTTCAAGTAGATCGCGTCTATCAACCTGCCAAGACCACAAAAAAGTAAGACAATGGAGACAAAAGAATTAAACAGGCAGCATGAGATTGGCAGCCACAGTACACGGTGCTGCACACAGCAGCCAATCTCAACCCAATAATAATACCAGAACAAAGAAAGAAGGGAGAGAGAAGGGAGAGAGAGAGAGAGAGAGAGAGAGCACCTCATCTCACATTGCACCATAAGAGGATCCTCTGGAAGGAAAGAACGGACAGATTGATGAAATCTTCAGGACACTCATCATCCAACAGCTGAACAACCACTAAAGGAGCATTTCCGGGATTCGCCTGTAACAATACACATCCAACAACATTCATGCAATTACGACCGTTGATTCAAACATTAAATTCCTGAAACTTGACCCCAAAAAAAAGGTACTTAGAATTGACTTACTTTTTGGCCATATCCTTCAATATATCAAACCATATTGTTGGCATACATGGCAGTGGGTAAGATCTGGAACAAAACCAAAACAGCCACAAACATTTATCAGAGGCCTGGCATCCGTAGCTTAGCTTCCATGAGAAAATTCTTTTTCTTCGGGATCATAAAATTTAGATTCCCTTGTTACACGTTCAACATATTTGATCTAGCCAGTTTTGGCAGCACCCTCTATATGCTTAAAGTGTATATCTGGATCCAACCTGTTCAAACAGAAAAGGATGCTATTAGAATACAGTTAACACAGCAATGGATTCAAAATCGTGTTCTATAACAGGACCATAAGTTACCTGGAGCTCAAATATGTCCCAAGGAAGAAGTACGGTCCTTGATATGATTTAAATTGCTCAAACAGTCTAATGCAGGCATCAACGCCTAACGGCTGAGGGTACTCTTTGGCAGCCTAAATAAGGGTGGCAATGTATTAGATCAGATATTGAAAGGTATGAGATAAAAGGATGTGACATTAAAACTAACACATACCTGAACAATGATCTGAACAACGACATTTTTTTTTTTCTTTCTTTTCCTTTTTTTTTTTTATCTTTTTTTCTCTCTTCTTTTCTTTCTTTTTCCCTCTTTTTCTATCTTTTTTCCTTTTTTTCTTTCTTTTTTTTTCCTCTTTTCTTTCTATTTCTTTCTTCCTTTTCTTTTCTTTCTTTTTCTTTTTCTCTGCTTCTTTTCTTTCCCCCTTCTTTTCTGTTCTTTTCTTTCTTCTTATTATCTATCAGCTCCTTTCTTTCTTTCACTTTTTCACTTTCATACATTTCATCATCTTCCCAAAATTTCTTCACCTTTCTCCAACAACCACAGGAAAACCATAGGCAGAAACAATACCAGTGGCCTTGGCAATATATATACGCAGCAATTCATCTCGTTTCAAGTAGATCGCATCTATCAACCTGCCAAGACCACAAAAAAGTAAGACAATGGAGACAAAAGAATTAAACAGGCAGCATGAGATTGGCAGCCACAGTACACGGTGCTGCACACAGCAGCCAATCTCAACCCAATAATACTACCAGAACAAAGAATGAAGGGAGAGAGACGGGAAAGAGAGAGACAAAGAGAGAGAGAGAGAGAGAGAGAGAGAGAGAGAGTGCACCTCTTCTCACATTGCTCAACAAGACGATCATCCGGAAGGAAAGAACGGACAGATAGAGTAAGACCTTGATGAAATCTTCAGGACACTCATCATCACACAGCTGAACAACAACGAAAGGAGCTTTTCTTGGATTCACCTGAAACAATTCACATCCAACAACATTCATGCAATCACGACCGTTGATTCAAACATGAAATTCCTGAAACTTGATCCCAAAAAAAGGTACCAAGAATTGACTTACTTTTTGCCCATATCCTTCAATATATCAAAGCATGTTGTTGGCATACATGGTAGTGGGTAAGATCTGGAACAAAACCAAAACGGCCACAAACATTCATCAGAGGCCTGGCATCCAGTAGCTTAGCTTTCATGAGCAAATTCTTTGTCTTCTCGGGATCTTAAAATATAGATTCCCTTGTTACACTTTAACATCTTTGAACTGTCCAGTTTTGGCAGCACCCTCAATATACATAAAGTGTATATCTGGATCCAATCTGTTCAAACAGAAAAGGATACAATTAGAATAAAGTTAACACAGCATAGGATACAAAATCATGTTCTATAACTGGACCATAAATTACCTGGAGCACAAATATGTCCAGAGGAAGAAGTATGATCCTTCATATGATTTAAATTGCTCAAACAGTCTAATGCAGGCGTTAACGCCTAACGCCTGAGGGTACTCTTTGGCAGCCTAAACAAGAGTGGCAATGTATTAGATCAGATATTGAAAGGTATGAGATTAAAGGATGTGAGACATTAAAACAAACACATACCTGAACAACGATCTGAGCAACGAGGTTTTCTTTTTTCTTTCTTTTCTTTTTTCTTTCTTTTTCCTTTTTTTTTTTCTATTTTCTCTCTCTTCTTTTCTTTTTTTTTCTCTTTTTTCTTTCTTTATTTTTTGCTCTTTTCTTTCTTTTTTTTTTTCCTTTTCTTTTCTTTCTTTTTTTCTTTTCTCCGTTTCTTTTCTTTCCCCTTTCTTTTCTGTTCTTTTCTTTCTTCTTCTTTCTTTTCTTTCCCCTTCTTTTCTGTTCTTTTCTTTCTTCTTCAGGCATCAACTTTCTTTCACTTTTCAATCACCAGTGGCCCTTTCTCCGACAACCATATATATACACAACAATTCCATCCTTGGCAATATATATACAAGTTCATCTCAAGTAGATCTCTCAACCTGCCAAGACCACCAAAAAAGTAAGGCTATGGAGTCAAAAGAATTAAACAGGCAGCATGAGATTGGCTGCCACAGTACACGGTGCTGCACACAGCAGCCAATCTCAAACCAAGAATACTACCAGAACAAAGAAAGAAGGGAGAGAGAAGGGAGAGTGTGAGAGAGAGAGAGAGAATGCACCTCTTCTCACATTGCTCCACAAGAGGATCCTCTGGAAGGAAAGAACAGAGAGATAGAGTAAGACCTTGATGAAATCTTCAGGACACTCATCATCCAACAGCTGAACAACCACTAAAAGAGCATTTCCTGGATTCACCTGTAACAATACACATCCAACAACATTCTTGCAATCACAACCGTTGATTCAAACAGGAAATTCCTGAAACTTGACCCCAAAAAAAATGTACTTAGAATTGACTTACATTTTGGCCATATCCTTCAATATATCAAAGCATATTGTTGGCATACATGGTAGTGGGTAAGATCTGGAACAAAACCAAAACGCCACAAATATTTATCAGAGGCCTGGATTCCGTAGCTTAGCTTTCATGAGCAAATTCATTGTCTTCTCGATCATAAAATTTAGATTCCTTTGTTACGCGTTTAACATATTTGATCTGTCCAGTTTTGGAAGAACCCTCTATATACTTAAAGTGTATATCTGGATCCAATCTGTTCAAACAGAAAAGGATGCTATTAGAATACAATTAACACAGCAATGGATGCAAAATCATGTTCTATAACAGGACCATAAGTTACCTGGAGCTCAAATATGTCTCAAGTAAGAAGTACGATCCTTCATATGATTTAAATTGCTCAAACAGTCTAATACAGGCATCAACGCCTAACTGTTGAGGGTACTCATTGGCAGCCTAAATATGCGTGGCAATGCATTAGATCAGATATTAAAAGGTATGAGATAAAAGGATGTGAGACATGAAAACTAACACATACCTGAACAACGATCTGAACAACAATCTTTTTTTTTTCTTTCTTTTCTTTTTTCTTTCTTTTCTTTTTTCTTTCTTTTCTTTTTTCTTTCTTTTCTTTTTTTTCTTTCTTTTCTTTTTTCTTTCTTTTCTTTTTTCTTTCTTTTCTTTTTTTCTTTTCTTTTTTCTTTCTTTTCTTTTTTTCTTTCTTTTCTTTTTTTTTTTTTCTTTTTTTCTTTTCCTTTTCCTCTTTCTTTCTTTTTTTTTCCACTTTTTTTTCTTTCTTTTTTTTGTTCCTCTTTTCTTTCATTTCTTCCATTTCTTTTCTTTCTTTTCTTTTCTCTTTTCTTTTCTTTCCCCCCTTCTTTTCTGTTCTTTTCTTTCTTCTTACTATCAGCTCCTCATTCTTTCACTTTTTAATCTTCCCCAAAATTTCTTCACCTTTCTCCAACAACCACAGGAAAACCATAGGCAGATACAATACCAGTGTCCTTGGCAATATATACGCAGCAATTGCCTCGCTTTCAACTAGCTCACGCCTCTCAACCTTTTGCCAAGACCACCAAACAGTAAGACTATGGAGACAAAAGAATTAAACAGGCAGCATGAGATTGGCTACCACAGTACACGGTGCTGCACAGAGTAGCCAATCTCAGCCCAATAATACTACTAGAACAAAGAAAGAAGGGAGAGAGAAGGGAAAGAGAGAGACAAAGAGAGAGAGAGAGAGAGAGAGAGAGAGAGAGCACCTCTTCTCACATTGCTCAACAAGAGGATCATCTGGAAGGAAAGAACAGACAGTTAGAGTAAGACCTTGATGAAATCTTCAGGACACTCATCATCACACAGCTAAACAACAACTTAAGGAGCACTTCCTGGATTCACCTGAAACAATTCACATCCAACAACATTTATGCAATCAATGCACCGTTGATTCAAACATGAAATTCCTGAAACTTGATCCCAAAAAAGGTACCTAGAATTAACTTACTTTTTTGCCCATATCTTTCAATATATCAAAGCATGTTGTTGGCATACATGGTAGTGGGTAAGATCTGGAAAAAAAAAAACGCCACAAACATTTATCAGAGGCCTGGCATCCAGTAGCTTAGCTTTCATGAGCAAATTCTTTGACTGCTCGGGATCTTAAAATTTAGATTCCTTTGTTACACGCTTAACATATTCGATCTGTCCAGTTTTGGCAGAACCCTCTATATACTTAAAGTGTATATCTGGATCCAATCTGTTCAAACAGAAAAGGATGCCATTAGAATACAATTAACACAGCAATTGAAGCAAAATCATGTTCTATAACAGGACCATAAGTTACCTGGAGCTCAAATATGTCCCAAGTAAGAAGTACGATCCTTCATATGATTTAAATTGCTCAAACAGTCTAATACAGGCATCAACGCCAAACTGTTGAGGGTACTCTCTGGCAGCCTAAATATGGGTGGCAATGTATTAGATCAGATATTGAAAGGTATGAGATAAAAGAATGTGAGACACTAAAACTAACACATACCTGAACAACGATCTGAACGATTTTTTCTTTTCTTTTTTCTTTGTTTTCTTTTTTCTTTGTTTTCTTTTTTCTTTCTTTTCTTTTTTCTTTCTTTTCTTTTTTCTTTCTTTTCTTTTTTTTCTTTTTTTTTTTTTTTCTTTTTTTCTTTTTCTCTCTCTTCTTTTCTTTCTTTTTTCCTCTTTTTCTTTCTTTTTTTTTCCTCTTTTCTTACTTTTTCTTTCTTCCTTTTCTTTTCATTCTTTTTCTTTTTCTCTGCTTCTTTTCTTTCCCCCTTCTTTTCTGTTCTTTTCTTTCTTCTTATTATCTATCAGCTCCTTTCTTTCTTTCACTTTTTCACTTTCATACATTTCATCATCTTCCCCCAAATTTCTTCACCTTTCTCCAACAACCACAGGAAAACCATAGGCAGATACAATACCAGTGGCCTTGGCAATATATATACGCAGTAATTGCCTCGTTCAACTAGCTCACGTCTCTCAACCTGCCAAGACCACCAAACAGTAAGACTATGGAGACAAAAGAATTAAACAGGCAGCATGAGATTGGCTACCACAGTACACGGTGCTGCACACAGTAGCCAATCTCAGCCCAATAATACAACTAGAACAAAGAAAGAAGGGAGAGAGAAGGGAAAGAGAGAGACAAAGAGAGAGAGAGAGAGAGAGCGTGCACCTCTTCTCACATTGCACAACAAGAGGATCATCTGGAAGGAAAGAACAGACAGTTAGAGTAAGACCTTGATGAAATCTTCAGGACACTCATCAGCACACAGCTGAACAACAACTTAAGGAGCATTTCCAGGATTCACCTGAAACAATTCACATTCAACAACATTTATGCAATCACGACCGTTGATTCAAACATGAAATTCCTGAAACTTTATCCCAAAAAAAGGTACCTAGAATTGACTTACTTTTTGCCCATATCCTTCAATATATCAAAGCATGTTGTTGGCATACATGGTAGTGGGTAAGATCTGGAACAAAACCAAAACGCCACAAACATTTATCAGAGGCCTGGCATCCAGTAGCTTAGCTTTCATGAGCAAATTCTTTGACTGCTCGGGATCATAAAATTTAGATTCCTATGTTACACGCTTAACATATTCGATCTGTCCAGTTTTGGCAGAACCCTCTATATACTTAAAGTGTATATCTGGATCCAATCTGTTCAAACAGAAAAGGATGCCATTAGAATACAATTAACACAGCAATTGATGCAAAATCATGTTCTATAACAGGACCATAAGTTACCTGGAGCTCAAATATGTCCCAAGTAAGAAGTACGATCCTTCATATGATTTAAATTGCTCAAACAGTCTAATACAGGCATCAACGCCAAACTGTTGAGGGTACTCTCTGGCAGCCTAAATATATGGTGGCAATGTATTAGATCAGATATTGAAAGGTATGAGATAAAAGAATGTGAGACACTAAAACTAACACATACCTGAACAACGATCTGAACAACGATCTTTTTTTTCTTTTTTTTTTTTCTTTCTTTTTTTTTTCTTTTCTTTTCTTTTTCTTTTTCTTTTTTTTTTTTTTTTTCTTTTTTTTTTTTTTTTTTTTTTTTTTCTTTTTCTTTTTTTTTTTTTCCTCTTTTTCCCCTCTTTCTTTTTTTCTTTCTTCCTTTTCTTTTCTTTCTTTTCTTTTCAACCACAGGAAAACCATTTCAGATACAATTTCAGTGGCCTTTCTTTCTTATTATCTATCAGCTCCTTTCTTTCCTTCACTTTTCAACTAGCTTTCACGCCTTCAACCTGCCAAGACCACCAAACAGTAAGACTATGGAGACAAAAGAATTAAACTTGGCATGAGATTGGCTACACAGTACACGGTTTCTGCACACAGTAGCCAATCTCAGCCCAATAACAGTAACTAGAACAAAGAAAGAAGGGAGAGAAAGGGAAAGAGAGAGACAAAGAGAGAGAGAGAGAGAGAGAAAGAGAGTGCACCTCTTCTCACATTGCACAACAAGAGGATCATCTGGAAGGAAAGAACAGACAGTTAGAGTAAGACCTTGATGAAATCTTCAGGACACTCATCAGCACACAGCTGAACAACAACTTAAGGAGCATTTCCAGGATTCACCTGAAACAATTCACATTCAACAACATTTATGCAATCACGACCGCTGATTCAAACATGAAATTCCTGAAACTTGATCCCAAAAAAAAGGTACCTAGAATTGACTTACTTTTTTTGCCCATATCCTTCAATATATCAAAGCATGTTGCTGGCATACATGGTAGTGGGTAAGATCTGGAACAAAACCAAAACGCCACAAACATTTATCAGAGGCCTGGCATCCAGTAGCTTAGCTTTCATGAGCAAATTCTTTTGACTGCTCGATCATAAAATTTAGATTCCTTTGTTACACGCTTAACATATTCGATCTGTCCAGTTTTGGCAGAACCCTCTATATACTTAAAGTGTATATCTGATCCAATCTGTTCAAACAGAAAAGGATGCCATTAGAATACAATTAACACAGCAATTGATGCAAAATCATGTTCTATAACAGGACCATAAGTTACCTGGAGCTCAAATATGTCCCAAGTAAGAAGTATGATCCTTCATATGATTTAAATTGCTCAAACAGTCTAATACAGGCATCAACGCCAAACTGTTGAGGGTACTCTCTGGCAGCCTAAATATGGGTGGCAATGTATTAGATCAGATATTGAAAGGTATGAGATAAAAGAATGTGAGACACTAAAACTAACACATACCTGAACAACGATCTGAACAACGATCTTTTTTTTCTTTCTTTTTTTTTTTTTTTTTTTTTTTTTTTTTTTCTTTTCTTTTTTTCTTTCTTTTTTTTTTTTTTTTTTTTTTTTTCTTTTTTTTTTTTTTTTTTTTTTCTTTTTCTCTCTCTTTCTTAGCTTTCATGAGCAAATTCTTTGTCTGTTCGGGATCTTAAAATTTAGATTCCCTTGTTACACGCTTAACATCTTTGATCTGTCCCGTTTTGGCAGCACCCTCTATATACATAAAGTGTATATCTGATCCAATCTGTTCAAACAGAAAATGATGCTATTAGAATAAAGTTAACACAGCATAGGATGCAAAATCATGTTCTATAACCGGACCATAAATTACCAGGAGCACAAATATGTGCAGAGGAAAAAGTAATCGATCCTTCAGATGATTTAAATTGCTCAAACAGTCTAATGCAGGCATCAACGCCTAACTGCTGAGGGTACTCTTTGGCAGCCTAAATAAGGGTGGCAATGTATTAGATCGGATATTGAAACGTTATGAGATTAAAGGATGTGAGACATCAAAACAAACACATACCTGAACAACGATCTGAGCATCGAGCTTTTTTTTTTCTTTCTTTTCTTTTTTTTTTTTTTTTCTTTTTTCTCTCTCTTCTTTTCTTTCTTTTTCCTCTTTTTTTTTCTTTTTTTTTTTGCTCTTTTCTTTTCTTTTTTTTCCTTTTCTTTTCTATCTTTTTCTTTTTTCTCTGTTTCTTTTCTTTCCCCTTCTTTTCTGTTCTTTTCTTTCTTCTTCTTATCTATCAGCTCCTTTCTTTCTTTCACTTTTTCACTTTCTTTCTTTTTTATCATCTTCCCAAAATTTCTTCACCTTTCTCCGACAACCACAGGAAAACCATAGGCAGCAACAATACCAGTGGCCTTGGCAATATATATACGCAGCAATTCGTCTCTTTCAAGTAGCTCGCATCTCTCAACCTGCCAAGACCATCAAAAAGTAAGACTATGGAGTCAAAAGAATTAAACAGGCATCATGAGATTGGCTGCCACAGTACACGGTGCTGCACACAGCAGCCAATCTCAACCCAATAATGCTACCAGAACAAAGAAAGAAGGGAGAGAGAAGGGAAAGAGAGAGAGAGAGAGAGAGAGAGAGAGTGCACCTCTTCTCACATTGCTCAACAAGAGGATCATCTGGAAGGAAAGAACGGACAGATAGAGTAAGACCTTGATGAAATCTTCAGGACACTCATCATCACACAGCTGAACAACAACTAAAGGAGCATTTCCTGGATTCACCAGAAACAATACACATCCAACAACATTGATGCAATCACGACCGTTGATTCAAACATGAAATTCCTGAAACTTGATCCCAAAAAAAGGTACCAAGAATTGACTTACTTTTTGCCCATATCCTTCAATATATCAAAGCATGTTGTTGGCATACATGGTAGTGGGTAAGATCTGGAACAAAACCAAAATGGCCACAAACATTCATCAAAGGCCTGGCATCCAGTAGCTTAGCTTTCATGAGCAAATTCTTTGTCTTCTCGGGATCTTAAAATATAGATTCCCTTGTTACACTTTAACATCTTTGATCTGTCCAGTTTTGGCAGCACCCTCTATATACATAAAGTGTATATCTAGATCCAATCTGTTCAAACAGAAAAGGATGCTATTAAAATAAAGTTAACACAGCATAGGATGCAAAATCATGTTCTATAACTGGTCCATAAATTACCTGGAGCACAAATATGTCCAGAGGAAGAAGTACGATACTTCATATGATTTAAATTGCTCAAACAGTCTAATGCAGGCGTTAACGCCCAACTGCTGAGGGTACTCTTTGGCAGCCTAAATAAGGATGGCAATGTATTAGATCAGATATTGAAAGGTATGAGATTAAAGGATGTGAGACATTAAAACAAACACATACCAGAACAACGATCTGAGCAACGAGGTTTTCTTTTTTCTTTCTTTTCCTTTTTTCTTTTTTTTTCTCTTCTTTTTCTTTCTTTTTTTCCTCTTTGTCATTGTTTTTTTTTTTTTTTTCTTTTCTTTTTTTTTTTCTTCCTTTTCTTTTCTTTCTTTTTTTTTTTTTCTCCGTTTCTTTTCTTTCCCCTTCTTTTCTGTTCTTTTCTTTCTTCTGCTTTCTTTTCATTCCCCTTCTTTTCTGTTTTTTTTTTTCTTCTTATCTATCAGCTCCTTTCTTTCTTTCACTTTTTTCACTTTCTTTCATTTTATCATCTTCCCAAAATTTCTTCACCTTTCTCCGATAACCACAGGAAAACCGTGGGGGCAGCAACAATACCAGTGGGCTTGGCAATATATATACACAGCAATTAGTCTCGTTTCAAGTAGCTCGCATCTCTCAACCTGCCAAGACCACCAAAAAGTAAGGCTATGGAGTCAAAAGAATTAAACAGGCAGCATGAGATTGGCTGCCACAGTACACGGTGCTGCACACAGCAGCCAATCTCAACCCAAGAATACTACCAGAACAAAGAAAGAAGGGAGAGAGAAGGGAGAGTGTGAGAGAGAGAGA
>JAINDJ010000124.1:0-20000 GCA_019845555.1 Aristolochia fimbriata | reverse complement strand
CTGAGCAACGAGGTTTTCTTTTTTCTTTCTTTTCCTTTTTTCTTTTTTTCTTTTTCTCTCTCTTCTTTTCTTTCTTTTTTCCTCTTTGTCATTGTTTTTTTTTTGCTCTTTTCTTTCTTTTTTTTCTTCCTTTTCTTTTCTTTTCTTTTTTTTTTTTTCTCCGTTTCTTTTCTTTCCCCCCTTCTTTTCTGTTCTTTTCTTTCTTCTGCTTTCTTTTCATTCCCCCTTCTTTTCTGTTTTTTTCTTTCTTCTTATCTATCAGCTCCTTTCTTTCTTTCACTTTTTCACTTTCTTACATTTTATCATCTTCCCAAAATTTCTTCACCTTTCTCCGATAACCACAGGAAAACCATAGGCAGCAACAATACCAGTGGCCTTGGCAATATATATACACAGCAATTCGTCTCGTTTCAAGTAGCTCGCATCTCTCAACCTGCCAAGACCACCAAAAAGTAAGGCTATGGAGTCAAAAGAATTAAACAGGCAGCATGAGATTGGCTGCCACAGTACACGGTGCTGCACACAGCAGCCAATCTCAACCCAAGAATACTACCAGAACAAAGAAAGAAGGGAGAGAGAAGGGAGAGTGTGAGAGAGAGAGAGAGAATGCACCTCTTCTCACATTGCTCCACAAGAGGATCCTCTGGAAGGAAAGAACAGAGAGATAGAGTAAGACCTTGATGAAATCTTCAGGACACTCATCATCCAACAGCTGAACAACCACTAAAGGAGCATTTCCTGGATTCACCTGTAACAATACACATCCAACAACATTCTTGCAATCACGAATCGCTGATTCAAACAGGAAATTCCTGAAACTTGACCCCAAAAAAAATGTACTTAGAATTGACTTACATTTTGGCCATATCCTTCAATATATCAAAGCATATTGTTGGCATACATGGTAGTGGGTAAGATCTGGAACAAAACCAAAACGGCCACAAACATTTATCAGAGGCCTGGCATCCAGTAGCTTAGCTTTCACGAGCAAATTCTTTGACTGCTCGGGATCATAAAATTTAGATTCCTTTGTTACACGTTTAACATATTTGATCTGTCCAGTTTTGGAAGAACCCTCTATATACTTAAAGTGTATATCTGGATCCAATCTGTTCAAACAGAAAAGGATGCTATTAGAATACAATTAACACAGCAATGGATGCAAAATCATGTTCTATAACAGGACCATAAGTTACCTGGAGCTCAAATATGTCTCAAGTAAGAAGTACGATCCTTCATATGATTTAAATTGCTCAAACAGTCTAAAACAGGCATCAACGCCTAACTGTTGAGGGTACTCATTGGCAGCCTAAATATGCGTGGCAATGCATTAGATCAGATATTAAAAGGTATGAGATAAAAGGATGTGAGACATGAAAACTAACACATACCTGAACAACGATCTGAACTTTCTTTTCTTTTCTTTTTTTTTTCTTTCTTTTCTTTTTTTCTTTCTTTCTTTTTCTTTCTTTTCTTTCTTTTTCTTTTTTCTTTTTTTTTTTTTCTTTTTTTTTCTTTTTCTTTTTTTCTTTTTTTTCTTTCTTTTCTTTTTTTCTTTCTTTCTTTTTGTTTTTCTTTTCAGCTTTTTTTTTCATTTTTCACTTTTACCTTTCTTTTCTTTCATTTCATAATCTTCCCAAAATTTTCTTCACCTTTTCCCAAAATTTCTCCAACAACCACAGGAAAACCATAGGCAGATACAATACCAGTGTCCTTGGCAATATATACCAGTGCAGCAGCAATTGCCTCTGCTTCAACTAGCTCACGCCTCTCAACCTGCCAAGACCACCAAACAGTAAGACTATGGAGACAAAAGAATTAAACAGGCAGCATGAGATTGGCTACCACAGTACACGGTGCTGCACACAGTAGCCAATCTCAGCCCAATAATACTACTAGAACAAAGAAAGAAGGGAGAGAGAAGGGAAAGAGAGAGACAAAGAGAGAGAGAGAGAGAGAGAGAGAGAGAGTGCACCTCTTCTCACATTGCTCAACAAGAGGATCATCTGGAAGGAAAGAACAGACAGTTAGAGTAAGACCTTGATGAAATCTTCAGGACACTCATCATCACACAGCTAAACAACAACTTAAGGAGCATTTCCTGGATTCACCTGAAACAATTCACATCCAACAACATTTATGCAATCACGACCGTTGATTCAAACATGAAATTCCTGAAACTTGATCCCAAAAAAGGTACCTAGAATTAACTTACTTTTTGCCCATATCTTTCAATATATCAAAGCATGTTGTTGGCATACATGGTAGTGGGTAAGATCTGAAAAAAAACAAAACGCCACAAACATTTATCAGAGGCCATCCAGTAGCTTAGCTTTCATGAGCAAATTCTTTGACTGCTCGGGATCTTAAAATTTAGATTACCGATCTTAAAATTTCGATTCCCTTTGTTACACGCTTAACATCTTTGATCTGTCCCGTTTTGGCAGCACCCTCTATATACATAAAGTGTATATCTGGATCCAATCTGTTCAAACAGAAAATGATGCTATTAGAATAAAGTTAACACAGCATAGGATGCAAAATCATGTTCAATAACCGGACCATAAATTACCAGGAGCACAAATATGTGCAGAGGAAGAAGTACGATCCTTCATATGATTTAAATTGCTCAAACAGTCTAATGCAGGCATCAACGCCTAACTGCTGAGGGTACTCTTTGGCAGCCTAAATAAGGGTGGCAATGTATTAGATCGGATATTGAAAGGTATGAGATTAAAGGATGTGAGACATCAAAACAAACACATACCTGAACAACGATCTGAGCATCGAGCTTTTCTTTTTTTTTTTTTTTTTTTTCCTCTCTCTTCTTTTCTTTCTTTTTTCCTCTTTTTCTTTCTTTTTTTTTGCTCTTTTCTTTCTTTTTTTTCTTCCTTTTCTTTTTCTCTGTTTCTTTTCTTTCCCCCTTCTTTTCTGTTCTTTTCTTTCTTCTTCTTATCTATCAGCTCCTTTCTTTCTTTCACTTTTTCACTTTCTTTCTTTTACCATCTTCCCAAAATTTCTTCACCTTTCTCCGACAACCACAGGAAAACCATAGGCAGCAACAATACCAGTGGCCTTGGCAATATATATACGCAGCAATTGCCTTGTTTCAAGTAGCTCGCATCTCTCAAACTGCCAAGCCCATCAAAAGTAAGACTATGGAGTCAAAAGAATTAAACAAGCAGCATGAGATTGGCTGCCACAGTACACGGTGCTGCTACACAGGAGCCAATCTCAACCCAATAATGCTACCAGAACAAAGAAAGAAGGGAGAGAGAAGGGAAAGAGAGAGAGAGAGAGAGAGAGAGAGAGAGAGAGAGAGTGCACCTCTTCTCACATTGCTCAACAAGAGGATCATCTGGAAGGAAAGAACGGACAGATAGAGTAAAACCTTGATGAAATCTTCAGGACACTCATCATCACACAGCTGAACAACAACTAAAGGAGCATTTCCTGGATTCACCTGAAACGATGCACATCCAACCACATTCATGCAATCACAACCGCTGATTCAAACATGAAATTCCTGAAACTTGATCCCAAAAAAAAAGGTACCAAGAATTGACTTACTTTTTTGCCCGTATCCTTCAATATAGCAAAGCATGTTGTTGGCATACATGGTAGTGGGTAAGATCTGGAACAAAACCAAAATGGCCACAAACATTCATCAAAGGCCTGGCATCCAGTAGCTTAGCTTTCATGAGCAAATTATTTGTCTTCTCGATCTTAAAATATAGATTCCCATGTTACACTTTAACATCTTTGATCTGTCCAGTTTTGGCAGCACCCTCTATATACATAAAGTGTATATCTGATCCAATCTGTTCAAACAGAAAAGGATGCTATTAGAATAAAGTTAACACAGCATAGGATGCAAAATCATGTTCTATAACTGGACCATAAATTACCTGGAGCACAAATATGTCCAGAGGAAGAAGTACGATCCTTCATATGATTTAAATTGCTCAAACAGTCTAATACAGGCATCAACGCCTAACTGTTGAGGGTACTCATTGGCAGCCTAAATATGCGTGGCAATGCATTAGATCAGATATTAAAAAAGGTGTGATGAGATAAAAGGATGTGAGACATGAAAACTAACACATACCTGAACAACGATCTGAACAACGATTTTTTTTTTTTTCTTTTCTTTTTTTTTTTTCTTTTTTTCTTTCTTTTTTTTTCTTTTCTTTTTCTTTCTTTTCTTTTTTTTTTCTTTTTTTTTTTTTTTTTTTTCTTTTTTTTTTTCTTTTTTTTCTTTTTTTCTTATCTTTCTTTTCTTTCTTTTTTCTATCAGCTCTTTCATTCTTTTCATTTCTTTCTTTCATTTCATTTTTCATTTCATATCTTCCCAAAATTTCTTTCACCTTTCTCCAACAACCACAGGAAAACCATAGGCAGATACAATACCAGTGTCCTTGGCAATATATATCTTCCCAGCAATTGCCTCGCTTTCAACTAGCTCACGTCTCTCAACCTGCCAAGACCACCAAACAGTAAGACTATGGAGACAAAAGAATTAAACAGGCAGCATGAGATTGGCTACCACAGTACACGGTGCTGCACACAGTAGCCAATCTCAGCCCAATAATACTACTAGAACAAAGAAAGAAGGGAGAGAGAAGGGAAAGAGAGAGACAAAGAGAGAGAGTGAGAGAGAGAGAGAGTGCACCTCTTCTCACATTGCTCAACAAGAGGATCATCTGGAAGGAAAGAACAGACAGTTAGAGTAAGACCTTGATGAAATCTTCAGGACACTCATCATCACACAGCTAAACAACAACTTAAGGAGCATTTCCTGGATTCACCTGAAACAATTCACATCCAACAACATTTATGCAATCACGACCGTTGATTCAAACATGAAATTCCTGAAACTTGATCCCAAAAAAGGTACCTAGAATTAACTTACTTTTTGCCCATATCTTTCAATATATCAAAGCATGTTGTTGGCATACATGGTAGTGGGTAAGATCTGGAAAACCAAAACGCCACAAACATTTATCAGAGGCCATCCAGTAGCTTAGCTTTCATGAGCAAATTCTTTGACTGCTCGATCTTAAAATTTAGATTACCGGGATCTTAAAATTTCGATTCCCTTTGTTACACGCTTAACATCTTTGATCTGTCCCGCTTTGGCAGCACCCTCTATATACATAAAGTGTATATCTGGATCCAATCTGTTCAAACAGAAAATGATGCTATTAGAATAAAGTTAACACAGCATAGGATGCAAAATCATGTTCAATAACCGGACCATAAATTACCAGGAGCACAAATATGTGCAGAGGAAGAAGTACGATCCTTCATATGATTTAAATTGCTCAAACAGTCTAATGCAGGCATCAACGCCTAACTGCTGAGGGTACTCTTTGGCAGCCTAAATAAGGGTGGCAATGTATTAGATCGGATATTGAAAGGTATGAGATTAAAGGATGTGAGACATCAAAACAAACACATACCTGAACAACGATCTGAGCATCGAGCTTTTCTTTTTTCTTTTTTTTTTTTCCTCTCTCTTCTTTTCTTTCTTTTTTCCTCTTTTTCTTTCTTTTTTTTTGCTCTTTTCTTTCTTTTTTTTCTTCCTTTTCTTTTTCTCTGTTTCTTTTCTTTCCCCCTTCTTTTCTGTTCTTTTCTTTCTTCTTCTTATCTATCAGCTCCTTTCTTTCTTTCACTTTTTCACTTTCTTTCTTTTACCATCTTCCCAAAATTTCTTCACCTTTCTCCGACAAACCACAGGAAAACCATAGGCAGCAACAATACCAGTGGCCTTGGCAATATATATACGCAGCAATTGCCTTGTTTCAAGTAGCTCAGATCTCAAACTGCCAAGCCCATCAAAAAGTAAGACTATGGAGTCAAAAGAATTAAACAAGCAGCATGAGATTGGCTGCCACAGTACACGGTGCTACACACAGGAGCCAATCTCAACCCAATAATGCTACCAGAACAAAGAAAGAAGGGAGAGAGAAGGGAAAGAGAGAGAGAGAGAGAGAGAGAGAGAGAGGGAGAGAGTGCACCTCTTCTCACATTGCTCAACAAGAGGATCATCTGGAAGGAAAGAACGGACAGATAGAGTAAAACCTTGATGAAATCTTCAGGACACTCATCATCACACAGCTGAACAACAACTAAAGGAGCATTTCCTGGATTCACCTGAAACGATGCACATCCAACCACATTCATGCAATCACGACCGCTGATTCAAACATGAAATTCCTGAAACTTGATCCCAAAAAAGGTACCAAGAATTGACTTACTTTTTGCCCGTATCCTTCAATATAGCAAAGCATGTTGTTGGCATACATGGTAGTGGGTAAGATCTGGAACAAAACCAAAATGGCCACAAACATTCATCAAAGGCCTGGCATCCAGTAGCTTAGCTTTCATGAGCAAATTATTTGTCTTCTCGATCTTAAAATATAGATTCCCATGTTACACTTTTAACATCTTTGATCTGTCCAGTTTTGGCAGCACCCTATATATACATAAAGTGTATATCTGATCCAATCTGTTCAAACAGAAAAGGATGCTATTAGAATAAAGTTAACACAGCATAGGATGCAAAATCATGTTCTATAACTGGACCATAAATTACCTGGAGCACAAATATGTCCAGAGGAAGAAGTACGAACCTTCATATGATTTAAATTGCTCAAACAGTCTAATGCAGGCGCTAACGCAACTGCTGAGGGTACTCTTTGGCAGCCTAAATAAGGATGGCAATGTATTAGATCAGATATTGAAAGGTATGAGATTAAAGGATGTGAGACATTAAAACAAACACATACCTGAACAACGATCTCAGCAACGAGGGTTTTCTTTTTTTTTTTTTTTCCTTTTTTCTTTTTTTTCTCTTTTCTCTTCTTCTTTTCTTTCTTTTTTTTCGCTTAGTCATTCTTTTTTTTTTTTTGCTCTCTTTTCTTTGTTTTTTTTTCCCTTTTCTTTTCTTTTTTTTCTTTCTCTCCGTTTCTTTTCTTTCCCCTTCTTTTCTGTTCTTTTCTTTCTCCTTCTTTCTTTTCATTCCCCTTCTTTTCAGTTTTTTCTTTCTTCTTATCTATCAGCTCCTTTCTTTCTTTCACTTTTTCACTTTCTTTCATTTTATCATCTTCCCAAAATTTCTTCACCTTTCTCCGATAACCACAGGAAAACCATAGGCAGCAACAATACCAGTGGGCTTGGCAATATATATACACAGCAATTGCCTCGCTTTCAAGTAGCTCAGATCTCTCAACCTGCCAAGACCACCAAAAAGTAAGGCAATGGAGTCAAAAGAATTAAACAGGCAGCATGAGATTGGCTGCCACAGTACACGTGCTGCACACAGCAGCCAATCTCAACCCAAGAATACTACCAGAACAAAGAAAGAAGGGAGGAGAAGGGAGAGTGTGAGAGAGAGAGAGAGAGAATGCACCTCTTCTCACATTGCTCCACAAGAGGATCCTCTGAAAGGAAAGAACAGAGAGATAGAGTAAGACCTTGATGAAATCTTCAGGACACTCATCATCCAACAGCTGAACAACCACTAAAGGAGCATTTCCTGGATTCACCTGTAACAATACACATCCAACAACATTCATGCAATCACGAATCGCTGATTCAAACAGGAAATTCCTGAAACTTGACCCCAAAAAAAATGTACTTAGAATTGACTTACATTTTGGCCATATCCTTCAATATATCAAAGCATGTTGTTGGCATACATGGTAGTGGGTAAGATCTGGAACAAAACCAAAACGCCACAAATATTTATCAGAGGCCTGGCATCCGTAGCTTAGCTTTCATGAGCAAATTCTTTGTCTTCTCGATCATAAAATTTAGATTCCTTTGTTACACGCTTAACATATTCGATCTGTCCAGTTTTGGCAGAACCCTATATACTTAAAGTGTATATCTGATCCAATCTCTTCAAACAGAAAAGGATGCCATTAGAATAAAATTAACACAGCAATTGATACAAAATCTTGTTCTATAACAGGACCATAAGTTACCTGGAGCTCAAATATGTCCCAAGTAAAAAAGTAATGATCCTTCATATGATTTAAATTGCTCAAACAGTCTAATACAGGCATCAACGCCAAACTGTTGAGGGTACTCTCTGGCAGCCTAAATATGGGTGGCAATGTATTAGATCAGATATTGAAAGGTATGAGATAAAAGGATGTGAGACACTAAAACTAACACATACCTGAACAATCTGAACAACGATCTTTTTTTTTTTCAACTTTTTTTTTTTTTTTTTTTTTTTTTTTTTTTTCTTTTTTTTTTTTTTTTTCTTTTTTTTTTCTTTTTTTTTTTTTTTTTCTTTTTTTTCTTTTTTTTCTTTTTTTTTTCTTTTTTTTTTTTTTCATTTTTTTTTCCTCTTTTCTTTCCCAAAATTTTCTTTTCTTTCCTTTTTTTCCAACAACCACAGGAAAACCATAGGCAGATTCAATACCAGTGGCCTTTCTTTCTATATATTCATTTCATACAATTCTTCCTTTCTTCTTTTTCAACTAGCTCACGTCTCTCAACCTGCCAAGACCACCAAACAGTAAGACTATGGAGGCAAAAGAATTAAACAGGCAGCATGAGATTGGCTACCACAGTACACGGTGCTGCACACAGTAGCCAATCTCAGCCCAATAATACAACTAGAACAAAGAAAGAAGGGAGAGAGAAGGGAAAGAGAGAGACAAAGAGAGAGAGAGAGAGAGAGAGAGAGTGCACCTCTTCTCACATTGCTCAACAAGAGGATCATCTGGAAGGAAAGAACAGACAGTTAGAGTAAGACCTTGATGAAATCTTCAGGACACTCATCAGCACACAGCTGAACAACAACTTAAGGAGCATTTCCAGGATTCACCTGAAACAATTCACATTCAACAACATTTATGCAATCACGACCGTTGATTCAAACATGAAATTCCTGAAACTTGATCCCAAAAAAAAGGTACCTAGAATTGACTTACTTTTTGCCCATATCCTTCAATATATCAAAGCATGTTGTTGGCATACATGGTAGTGGGTAAGATCTGGAACAAAACCAAAACGCCACAAACATTTATCAGAGGCCTGGCATCCAGTAGCTTAGCTTTCATGAGCAAATTCTTTGACTGCTCGGGATCATAAAATTTAGATTCCTTTGTTACACGTTTAACATATTCGATCTGTCCAGTTTTGGCAGAACCCTCTATATACTTAAAGTGTATATCTGGATCCAATCTGTTCAAACAGAAAAGGATGCCATTAGAATACAATTAACACAGCAATTGAAGCAAAATCATGTTCTATAACAGGACCATAAGTTACCTGGAGCTCAAATATGTCCCAAGGAAGAAGTACGATCCTTCATATGATTTAAATTGCTCAAACAGTCTAATACAGGCATCAACGCCAAACTGTTGAGGGTACTCTCTGGCAGCCTAAATATGGGTGGCAATGTATTAGATCAGATATGGAAAGGTATGAGATAAAAGAATGTGAGACACTAAAACTAACACATACCTGAACAACGATCTGAACAACGATCTTTTTTTTTTCTTTCTTTTCTTTTTTCTTTGTTTTCTTTTTTCTTTCTTTTCTTTTTTCTTTCTTTTCTTTTTTCTTTCTTTTCTTTTTTCTTTCTTTTTTTTTTCTTTTTTTTTTTTTTTTTTTTTCTTTTTTTCTTTTTTTTTTCCTCTTTTCTTTCTTTTCTTTCTTCCTTTTTCTTTTCTTTCTTTTTTTTCTCTGCTTCTTTTCTTTCCCCCTTCTTTTCTGTTCTTTTCCATTTTCTTCTTATTATCTATCAGTCCTTTCTTTCTTTCACTTTTTTCACTTTCATACATTTCATCATCTTCCCAAAATTTCTTCACCTTTCTCCAACAACCAGGAAAACCATAGGCAGATACAATGGTGGCCTTGGCAATATATACGCAGCACCTCTCTGTTTCAACTAGCTCACGCCTCTCAACCTGCCAAGACCACCAAACAGTAAGACTATGGAGACAAAAAGAATTAAACAGGCAGCATGAGATTGGCTACCACAGTACACGGTGCTGCACACAGTAGCCAATCTCAGCCCAATAATAACTAGAACAAAGAAAGAAGGGAGAGAGAAGGGAAAGAGAGAGACAAAGAGAGAGAGAGAGAGAGAGAGTACACCTCTTCTCACATTGCACAACAAGAGGATCATCTGGAAGGAAAGAACAGACAGTTAGAGTAAGACCTTGATGAAATCTTCAGGACACTCATCAGCACACAGCTGAACAACAACTTAAGGAGCATTTCCAGGATTCACCTGAAACAATTCACATTCAACAACATTTATGCAATCACTTTAACCGCTGATTCAAACATGAAATTCCTGAAACTTGATCCCAAAAAAAAAAAGGTACCTAGAATTGACTTACTTTTGCCCATATCCTTCAATATATCAAAGCATGTTGTTGGCATACATGGTAGTGGGTAAGATCTGGAACACCAAAACGCCACAAACATTTATCAGAGGCCTGGCATCCAGTAGCTTAGCTTTCATGAGCAAATTCTTTGACTGCTCGATCATAAAATTTAGATTCCTTTGTTACACGCTTAACATATTCGATCTGTCCAGTTTTGGCAGAACCCTCTATATACTTAAAGTGTATATCTGATCCAATCTGTTCAAACAGAAAAGGATGCCATTAGAATACAATTAACACAGCAATTGATGCAAAATCATGTTCTATAACAGGACCATAAGTTACCTGGAGCTCAAATATGTCCCAAGTAAGAAGTACGATCCTTCATATGATTTAAATTGCTCAAACAGTCTAATACAGGCATCAACGCCAAACTGTTGAGGGTACTCTCTGGCAGCCTAAATATGGGTGGCAATGTATTAGATCAGATATTGAAAGGTATGAGATAAAAGAATGTGAGACACTGTGAGACACCAAAACTAACACATGATTTTCTGAACAACGATCTGAACAATTTTTCTTTCTTTTTTCTTTTTTTTTTCTTTTTCTTTTTTTTTTTCTTTTCTTTCTTTTTCCTTTTTTTTCAATTTCATTTCATTTTTTTTCTTCCCAAAATTTCTTCCTTTCTTTCCAACAACCACAGGAAAACCATAGGCAGATACAATACCAGTGGCCTTGGCAAAAATATACAATACCAGTGGCCTTGGCAATATATAATGCAATTGCCTCTGCTTTCAACTAGCTCACGCCTCAACCTGCCAAGACCACCAAACAGTAAGACTATGGAGACAAAAGAATTAAACAGGCAGCATGAGATTGGCTACCACAGTACACGGTGCTGCATACAGTAGCCAATCTCAGCCCAATAATACAACTAGAACAAAGAAAGAAGGGAGAGAGAAGGGAAAGAGAGAGACAAAGAGAGAGAGAGAGAGAGAGAGTGCACCTCTTCTCACATTGCACAACAAGAGGATCATCTGGAAGGAAAGAACAGACAGTTAGAGTAAGACCTTGATGAAATCTTCAGGACACTCATTAGCACACAGCTGAACAACAACTTAAGGAGCATTTCCAGGATTCACCTGAAACAATTCACATTCAACAACATTTATGCAATCAATGACCCTTGATTCAAACATGAAATTCCTGAAACATGATCCCAAAAAAAAAGGTACCTAGAATTGACTTACTTTTTTGCCCATATCCTTCAATATATCAAAGCATGTTGTTGGCATACATGGTAGTGGGTAAGATCTGGAACAAAACCAAAACGCCACAAACATTTATCAGAGGCCTGGCATCCAGTAGCTTAGCTTTCATGAGCAAATTCTTTGTCTGTTCGGGATCTTAAAATTTAGATTCCCTTGTTACACGCTTAACATCTTTGATCTGTCCCGTTTTGGCAGCACCCTCTATATACATTAAGTGTATATCTGATCCAATCTGTTCAAACAGAAAATGATGCTATTAGAATAAAGTTAACACAGCATAGGATGCAAAATCATGTTCTATAACCGACCATAAATTACCAGGAGCACAAATATGTGCAGAGGAAAAAGTACCATCCTTCAGATGATTTAAATTGCTCAAACAGTCTAATGCAGGCATCAACGCCTAACTGCTGAGGGTACTCTTTGGCAGCCTAAATAAGGGTGGCAATGTATTAGATCGATATTGAAAGGTATGAGATTAAAGGATGTGAGACATCAAAACAAACACATACCTGAACAACGATCTGAGCATCGAGCTTTTCTTTTTTTTTTCTTTTTTTTTCTTTTTTTTCTTTTTCTTCTTTTTTCTTTTTTTTTTTCCTTTTTTCTTTTTTTTTTTTTCTTTTCTTTTTTTTTTTTTTTCTTTTCTTTCTTTTTTTTTTTTCTGTTTCTTTTCTTTTCCCCTTCTTTTCTGTTCTTTTTCTTCTTCTTCTTATCTATCAGCTCCTTTCTTTCTTTCACTTTTTCACTTTCTTTCTTTTATCATCTTCCCAAAATTTCTTCACCTTTCTCCGACAACCACAGGAAAACCATAGGCAGCAACAATACCAGTGGCCTTGGAAATATATATATGCAGCAATTGCCTCTTTTCAAGTAGCTCAGATCTCTCAACCTGCCAAGACCATCAAAAAGTAAGACTATGGAGTCAAAAGAATTAAACAGGCAGCATGAGATTGGCTGCCACAGTACACGGTGCTGCACACAGCAGCCAATCTCAACCCAATAATGCTACCAGAACAAAGAAAGAAGGGAGAGAGAGAGAGAGAGAGAGAGAGAGAGAGAGAGAGAGTGCACCTCTTCTCACATTGCTCAACAAGAGGATCATCTGGAAGGAAAGAACGGACAGATAGAGTAAAACCTTGATGAAATCTTCAGGACACTCATCATCACACAGCTGAACAACAACTAAAGGAGCATTTCCTGGATTCACCTGAAACGATGCACATCCAACCACATTCATGCAATCAATGACCGCTGATTCAAACATGAAATTCTGAAACTTGATCCCAAAAAAAAGGTACCAAGAATTGACTTACTTTTTGCCCATATCCTTCAATATAGCAAAGCATGTTGTTGGCATACATGGTAGTGGGTAAGATCTGGAACAAAACCAAAATGGCCACAAACATTCATCAAAGGCCTGGCATCCAGTAGCTTAGCTTTCATGAGCAAATTATTTGTCTTCTCGGGATCTTAAAATATAGATTCCCATGTTACACTTTTTAACATCTTTGATCTGTCCAGTTTTGGCAGCACCCTCTATATACATAAAGTGTATATCTGATCCAATCTGTTCAAACAGAAAAGGATGCTATTAGAATAAAGTTAACACAGCATAGGATGCAAAATCATGTTCTATAACTGGACCATAAATTACCTGGAGCACAAATATGTCCAGAGGAAGAAGTACGAACCTTCATATGATTTAAATTGCTCAAACAGTCTAATGCAGGCGTTAACGCCCAACTGCTGAGGGTACTCTTTGGCAGCCTAAATAAGGATGGCAATGTATTAGATCAGATATTGAAAGGTATGAGATTAAAGGATGTGAGACATTAAAACAAACACATACCTGAACAACGATCTCAGCAACGAGGTTTTCTTTTTTCTTTCTTTTCCTTTTTTCTTTTTTTCTTTTTCTCTCTCTTCTTTTCTTTCTTTTTTCCACTTAGTCATTCTTTTTTTTTTTGCTCTTTTCTTTGTTTTTTTTCTTCCTTTTCTTTTCTTGCTTTTTCTTTCTCTCCGTTTCTTTTCTTTCCCCCTTCTTTTCTGTTCTTTTCTTTCTCCTTCTTTCTTTTCATTCCCCCTTCTTTTCAGTTTTTTTCTTTCTTCTTATCTATCAGCTCCTTTCTTTCTTTCACTTTTTCACTTTCTTTCATTTTATCATCTTCCCAAATTTTCTTCACCTTTCTCCGACAACCACAGGAAAACCATAGGCAGCAACAATACCAGTGGGCTTGGCAATATATATACACAGCAATTGCCTCTGCTTCAAGTAGCTCGCATCTCTCAACCTGCCAAGACCACCAAAAAGTAAGGCTATGGAGTCAAAAGAATTAAACAGGCAGCATGAGATTGGCTGCCACAGTACACGGTGCTGCACACAGCAGCCAATCTCAACCCAAGAATACTACCAGAACAAAGAAAGAAGGGAGAGAGAAGGGAGAGTGTGTGTGAGAGAGAGAGAGAGAGAGTGCACCTCTTCTCACATTGCTCAACAAGAGGATCATCTGGAAGGAAAGAACGGACAGATAGAGTAAGACCTTGATGAAATCTTCAGGACACTCATCATCACACAGCTGAACAACAACTTAAGGAGCATTTCCAGGATTCACCTGAAACAATTCACATCCAACAACATTCACGCAATCACGACCGTTGATTCCAACATGAAATTCCTGAAACTTGATCCCAAACATAGGTACCTAGAATTGACTTACTTTTTGCCCATATCCTTCAATATATCAAAGCATGTTGTTGGCATACATGGTAGTGGGTAAGATCTGGAACAAAACCTAAACGGTCACAAACATTTATCAGAGGCCTGGCATCCAGTAGCTTAGCTTTCATGAGCAAATTCTTTGTCTGCTCGATCTTAAAATTTAGATTCCCTTTGTTACACGCTTAACATCTTTGATCTGTCCAGTTTTGGCAGCACCCTCTATATACATAATGTGTATATCTGATCATATCTGTTCAAACAGAAAAGGATGCTATTAGAATAAAGTTAACACAGCATAGGATGCAAAATCATGTTTTATAACCGACCATAAATTACCTGGAGCACAAATATGTCCAGAGGAAGAAGTAACGATCCTTCATATGATTTAAATTGCTCAAACAGTCTAATGCAGGCATCAACGCCTAACTGCTGAGGGTACTCTTTGGCAGCCTAAATAAGGGTGGCAATGTATTAGATCGATATTGAAAGGTATGAGATTAAAGGATGTGAGACATTAAAACAAACACATACCTGAACAACAATCTGAGATCGAGCTTTTCTTTTTTTCTTTTTTTTTTTTTTTTTTTCTTTTTTTTTTCTTTTTTTTTTTTTTTTTTTTTTTCTTTTTTTTGCTTTTTTCTTTTTTTTTTTTTCTTCCTTTTTTCTTTTTCTTTTTTTTTTTCTCTGTTCTTTCTTTCCCCTTCTTTTCTGTTCTTTTTTCTTTCTTCTTCTTATCTATCAGCTCCTTTCACTTTTTTCACTTTCTTTCATTTTATCATCTTCCCAAAATTTCTTCACCTTTCTCCGACAACCACAGGAAAACCATAGGCAGCAACAATACCAGTGGCCTTGGCAATATATATACGCAGCAATTGCCTTGTTTCAAGTAGCTCAGATCTCTCAAACTGCCAAGCCCATCAAAAAAGTAAGACTATGGAGTCAAAAGAATTAAACAGTAGCATGAGATTGGCTGCCACAGTACACGGTGCTGGCACACAGGAGCCAATCTCAACCCAATAATGCTACCAGAAAAGAAAGAAAGAAGGGAGAGAGAAGGGAAAGAGAGAGAGAGAGAGAGAGAGAGAGAGAGAGTGCACCTCTTCACATTGCTCAACAAGAGGATCATCTGGAAGGAAAGAACGGACAGATAGAGTAAAACCTTGATGAAATCTTCAGGACACTCATCATCACACACAGCTGAACAACAACTAAAGGAGCATTTCCTGATTCACCTGAAACGATGCACATCCAACCACATTCATGCAATCACGACCGCTGATTCAAACATGAAATTCTGAAACTTGATCCCAAAAAAAAGGTACCAAGAATTGACTTACTTTTTTTGCCCATATCCTTCAATATAGCAAAGCATGTTGTTGGCATACATGGTAGTGGGTAAGATCTGGAACAAAACCAAAATGGCCACAAACATTCATCAAAGGCCTGGCATCCAGTAGCTTAGCTTTCATGAGCAAATTATTTGTCTTCTCGATCTTAAAATATAGATTCCCATGTTACACTTTAACATCTTTGATCTGTCCAGTTTTGGCAGCACCCTCTATATACATAAAGTGTATATCTGATCCAATCTGTTCAAACAGAAAAGGATGCTATTAGAATAAAGTTAACACAGCATAGGATGCAAAATCATGTTCTATAACTGGACCATAAATTACCTGGAGCACAAATATGTCCAGAGGAAGAAGTACGATCCTTCATATGATTTAAATTGCTCAAACAGTCTAATACAGGCATCAACGCCAACTGTTGAGGGTACTCATTTGGCAGCCTAAATATGCGTGGCAATGCATTAGATCAGATATTGAAAGGTATGAGATAAAAGGATGTGACATGAAAACTAACACATACCTGAACAACGATCTGAAACAACGATCTTTTTTTTTTTTTTTTTTTTTTCTTTTTTTCTTTTTTTTCTTTTTTCTTTTTCTTTCTTTTTTCTTTTCTTTTTTTTCTTTTCTTTTCTTTTTTTTTTTTCTATCAGCTTTCTTTTTCCTTTTCATTTTTTTCACTTTTACCTTTTTTTTTTACATTTCATAATCTTCCCAAAATTTCTTCACCTTTCATAATCTTCCCAAAATTTCTTTCCAACAACCACAGGAAAACCATAGGCAGATACAATACCAGTGTCCTTGGCAATATATATACTAGAGCAATTGCCTCAAGCAACTAGCTCACGCCTCTCAACCTGCCAAGACCACCAAACAGTAAGACTATGGAGACAAAAAGAATTAAACAGGGTAGCATGAGATTGGCTACCACAGTACACGGTGCTGCACACAGTAGCCAATCTCAGCCCAATAATACTACTAGAACAAAGAAAGAAGGAGAGAGAAGGGAAAGAGAGAGACAAAGAGAGAGAGTGAGAGAGAGAGAGAGTGCACCTCTTCTCACATTGCTCAACAAGAGGATCATCTGGAAGGAAAGAACAGACAGTTAGAGTAAGACCATGATGAAATCTTCAGGACACTCATCATCACACAGCTAAACAACAACTTAAGGAGCATTTCCTGGATTCACCTGAAACAATTCACATCCAACAACATTTATGCAATCAATGATCGCTGATTCAAACATGAAATTCCTGAAACTTGATCCCAAAAAGGTACCTAGAATTAACTTACTTTTTGCCCATATCTTTCAATATATCAAAGCATGTTGTTGGCATACATGGTAGTGGGTAAGATCTGAAAAAAAACCAAACGGCCACAAACATTTATCAGAGGCCATCCAGTAGCTTAGCTTTCATGAGCAAATTCTTTGACTGCTCGATCTTAAAATTTAGATTACCGGGATCTTAAAATTTCGATTCCCTTGTTACACGCTTAACATCTTTGATCTGTCCCGTTTTGGCAGCACCCTCTATATACATAAAGTGTATATCTGATCCAATCTGTTCAAACAGAAAATGATGCTATTAGAATAAAGTTAACACAGCATAGATGCAAAATCATGTTCAATAACCGACCATAATTACCAGGAGCACAAATATGTGCAGAGGAAGAAGTACGATCCTTCATATGATTTAAATTGCTCAAACAGTCTAATGCAGGCATCAACGCCTAACTGCTGAGGGTACTCTTTGGCAGCCTAAATAAGGGTGGCAATGTATTAGATCGGATATTGAAAGGTATGAGATTAAAGGATGTGAGACATCAAAACAAACACATACCTGAACAACGATCTGAACAACGATCTTTTTTTTCTTTTTCCTCTTTTTTTTTTTTTTTTTTTTCTTTTCTTTTTTTTTCTTCCTTTTCTTTTCTCTGTTTCTTTTCTTTCCCTTCTTTTCTGTTCTTTCTTTCTTCTTCTTATCTATCAGCTCCTTTCTTTCTTTCACTTTTTTCACTTTCTTTCTTTTACCATCTTCCCAAAATTTCTTCACCTTTTCCCAACAACCACAGGAAAACCATAGGCAGCAACAATACCAGTGGCCTTGGCAATATATATACGCAGCAATTGCCTTGTTTCAAGTAGCTCGCATCTCTCAAACTGCCAAGCCCATCAAAAGTAAGACTATGGAGTCAAAAGAATTAAACAACCAGCATGAGATTGGCTGCCACAGTACACGGTGCTGCACACACAGGAGCCAATCTCAACCCAATAATGCTACCAGAACAAAGAAAGAAGGGAGAGAGAAGGGAAAGAGAGAGAGAGAGAGAGAGAGAGAGAGAGAGAGTGCACCTCTTCTCACATTGCTCAACAAGAGGATCATCTGGAAGGAAAGAACGGACAGATAGAGTAAAACCTTGATGAAATCTTCAGGACACTCATCATCACACAGCTGAACAACAACTAAAGGAGCATTTCCTGGATTCACCTGAAACGATGCACATCCAACCACATTCATGCAATCACACCGCTGATTCAAACATGAAATTCCTGAAACTTGATCCCAAAAAAAAGGTACCAAGAATTGACTTACTTTTTGCCCAGATCCTTCAATATCGCAAAAGCATGTTGTTGGCATACATGGTAGTGGGTAAGATCTGGAACAAAACCAAAATGGCCACAAACATTCATCAAAGGCCTGGCATCCAGTAGCTTAGCTTTCATGAGCAAATTATTTGTCTTCTCGGATCTTAAAATATAGATTCCCATGCTACACTTTAACATCTTTGATCTGTCCAGTTTTGGCAGCACCCCTATATACATAAAGTGTATATCTGATCCAATCTGTTCAAACAGAAAAGGATGCTATTAGAATAAAGTTAACACAGCATAGGATGCAAAATCATGTTCTATAACTGGACCATAAATTACCTGGAGCACAAATATGTCCAGAGGAAGAAGTACGAACCTTCATATGATTTAAAATTGCTCAAACAGTCTAATGCAGGCGCTAACGCCCAACCGCTGAGGGGTACTCTTTGGCAGCCCAAATAAGGATGGCAATGTATTAGATCAGATATTGAAAGGTATGAGATTAAAGGATGTGAGACATTAAAACAAACAACCTGAACAACGATCCTGAACAAGGTTTTCTTTTTCTTTTTTCAGTTTTTTTTTTTTTCTTTCTTTTCTTTTTTTCTTTTTTTTTTTTTTCTTTGTTTTTTTTCTTTTTTTTTCGCTTTCCCCTTTCCTTCTTTTTTCTGTTCTTTTTTCTTTTCTCCTTCTTTCTTTTCATTCCCCTTCTTTTCAGTTTTTTTTTTTTCTTATCTATCAGTCCTTTCTTTCTTTCAATTTTTCACTTTCTTTCATTTTATCATCTTCCCAAAATTTCTTCACCTTTCTCCGATAACCACAGGAAAACCATAGGCAGCAAACAATACCAGTGGGTTTGGCAATATATATACACAGCAATTGCCTCGCTTCAAGTAGCTCGTGATCTCTCAACCTGCCAAGACCACCAAAAAGTAAGGCAATGGAGTCAAAAGAATTAAACAGGCAGCATGAGATTGGCTGCCACAGTACACCGTGTGCTGCACACAGCAGCCAATCTCAACCCAAGAATACTACCAGAACAAAGAAAGAAGGGAGTGAGAAGGGAGAGTGTGAGAGAGAGAGAGAGAGAGAGAGAAATGCACCTCTTCTCACATTGCTCCACAAGAGGATCCTCTGAAAGGAAAGAACAGAGAGATAGAGTAAGACCTTGATGAAATCTTCAGGACACTCATCATCCAACAGCTGAACAACCACTAAAGGAGCATTTCCTGATTCACCTGTAACAATACACATCCAACAACATTCATGCAATCACGACCGCTGATTCAAACAGGAAATTCCTGAAACTTGACCCCAAAAAAAAAAATGTACTTAGAATTGACTTACATTTTGGCCATATCCTTCAATATATCAAAGCATGTTGTTGGCATACATGGTAGTGGGTAAGATCTGGAACAAAACCAAAACGCCACAAATATTTATCAGAGGCCTGGCATCCGTAGCTTAGCTTTCATGAGCAAATTCTTTTGTCTTCTCGATCATAAAATTTAGATTCCTTTGTTACACGCTTAACATATTCGATCTGTCCAGTTTTGGCAGAACCCTCTATATACTTAAAGTGTATATCTGGATCCAATCTGTTCAAACAGAAAAGGATGCCATTAGAATAAAATTAACACAGCAATTGATGCAAAATCTTGTTCTATAACAGGACCATAAGTTACCTGAGCTCAAATATGTCCCAAG
>JAINDJ010000123.1:0-61481 GCA_019845555.1 Aristolochia fimbriata | reverse complement strand
TTAAAGAATCAAGGACAAAGGAAAGAGTAAGAGAATTTGAAGGAAAATAATAGTTGAAAGGCTATAGTAAGGGTCTTTTTTGATAAAAATTATGATCGGAAGGCTATAGTAAGAGAATTTGAACATATTCGTGGCATTAGGTAGCGTTAGGGAATTTGAAAATCAAATCCGATTGAATGCTAAAGTAATAGAATTTTTTTCAAAAAATCATGGTTTAAGGGTACTGTTAAGGAATTTAAAAAATATCTAGGGAATTTTGGAAAACTCATGGTTAATGGCTATTTTAATGAAATTTAAACAAAATGAATATTGAATGTTGTTGTGACATAATTTGAAAAAAAATCAGAGCAGAAGGTATTTTAGGAAATTATATGAAAAATCAAATTGAAGACTCTTGTAAGGGAATTTGAAGTAATAGCATTGTTGGAACCTTTAGTAAGAGAATTTGAAGAAAATGGTGGTTCAAGGCTATAGTAATTTGAAGAAAGTCAAGGTAGCAAAACTCAAGGCCGAAGTTTATGGTAAAATAATTTTAAGAAAACTATGGTTAGAAGGCTATAGTTAGGGAATTTTAAATGAACCAAGGAAAAGGAAAGAGTTAGAGAATTTGAAGGAAAATAATAGTTGAAGGCAATACTAAGGGACTTTTGAAAAAATTAAGACTAAAGCTATAGTAAGAGAATTTGCAGATATTCTTGACATAAGTCTAGAGTTAGGAATTTGAAGAAAAATCATATATGAAGGCTATAGAAAGAGAACTTTTGAAAAATAATGGTTTAAGGCTACTGTAAGAGAATTAAAAAAAATAATTCTGAGGGAATTTTGAGTAAAAGTCATGGTTAATGGCTACTGTAATGGAATTTAAAGAAAATAAATTTTGAATGTAATTGTGAGATAATTTTAAAAAAAAATCAGAGGTGTAGGTATAGTTAAGGAAATTATATGAAAAATCCAAATTGAACACTATAGTAAGGGAATTTGAAGAAAAAGCTTTGCTGGAAGCAATAAAATAAGAGAATTTGAAGAAAATGGTGGTTTAAGGCTATAGTAATTTAAAGAAAATCATGGTATCAACACTGTGGTTGAAGTCTATGGTAAAAAGATTTTAAGAAAACTATGGTTGTAGTATATAGTAAGGGAATTTTAAAAGAATCAAGGACAAAGGAAAGAGTAAGAGAATTTGAAGGAAAATAATAGTTGAAGGCTATAGTAAGGGTCTTTTTTGATAAAAAATTATGACGAAGGCTATAGTAAGAGAATTTGAACATATTCGTGGCATTAGGTAGCTGCTAGGGAATTTGAAGAAAAATCACGACTGAATGCTAAAGTAATAGAATTTTTCAAAAAAATCATGGTTTAAGGCTATTGTTAGGGGAATTTAAAGCAAATAATATCTAGGAATTTTTGGAAAACTCATGGTTAATGGCTATTTTAATGAAATTTAAACAAAATGAATATTGAATGTTGTTGTGACATAATTTGAAAAAATCAGAGTAGAAGGTATTTTAGGAAATTATATGAAAAATCCAAATTGAAGACTCTTGTAAGGGAATTTGAAGTAATAGCATTGTTGGAACCTTTAGTAAGAGAATTTGAAGAAAATGGTGGTTCAAGGCTATAGTAATTTGAAGAAAAGTCATGGTAGTAAAACTCATGGCTGAAGTTTATGGTAAAATAATTTTAAGAAAACTATGGTTGAAGGCTATAGTTAGGAATTTTAAATGAACCAAGGAAAAAAAAAAAAAGAGTTAGAGAATTTGAAGGAAAAATAATAGTTGAAGGCAATAGTAAGGGACTTTTTGAAAAAAATTAAGACTAAAGGCTATAGTAATAGAATTTGAAGATATTCGTGACATAAGTCTAGAGTTAGGGAATTTGAAGAAAAATCATATATGAAGGCTATAGTAGGAGAACTTTTGAAAAAATAATGGTTTAAGGCTATTGTAAGAGACTAAAAAAAAATTCTGAGGGAATTTTAATAAAAGTCATGGTTAATGGCTACTGTAATGGAATTTAAAGAAAATAAATTTTGAATGTAATTGTGAGATAATTTTTAAAAAAATTAGAGGTGTAGGTATTGTTAGGAAATTATATGAAAAATCCAAATTGAACACTATAGTAAGAGAATTTGAAGAAAAGCTTTGCTGGAAGCAATAGTAAGAGAATTTGAAGAAAATGATGGTTTAAGGCTATAGTAATTTTAAGAAAAATCATGGTATCAAAACTCATGGTTGAAGTCTATGGTAAAAAAGAATTTTAAGAAAACTATGGTTGTAGTATATAGTAAGGGAATTTTAAAAGAATCAAGGACAAAGGAAAGAGTAAGAGAATTTGAAGGAAAATATTTGTTGAAGGCTATAGTAAGGGACTTTTGATAAAAAATTATGACCGAAGGCTATAGTAAGAGAATTTGAACATATTCGTGGCAGTAGGGTAGCGTTAGGGAATTTGAAGAAAAATCACGACTGAATGCTAAAGTAAGAGAATTTTTCAAAAAAATCATGGTTTAAGGCTATTGTTAGGGAATTTAAAGCAAATAATATCTAGGGAATTTTTGGATAACTCATGGTTAATCGCTACTGTAATGGAATTTCAACAAAATGAATATTGAATGTTGTTGTGACATAATTTTAAAAAAATCAGAGCAGTAGGTATAGTTAGGAAATTATATGAAAAATCCAAATTGAAGACTCTAGTAAGGGGAATTTAAAGTAATAGCTTTGTTGGAACCTATAGTAAGAGAATTTGAAGAAAATGGTGGTTCAAGGCTATAGTAATTTGAAGAAATTCATGGTAGCAAAACTCATAGCTGAAGTTTATGGTAAAAGAATTTTAAGAAATCTATGGTTGAAGGCTATAGTTAGGAAATTTTAAAAGAACCATGGAAAAAGGAAAGAGTAAGAGAATTTGAAGGAAAATAATAGTTGAAGGCAATAGTAAGGGACTTTTTAAAAAATTTAAGACTAAAGGATATAGTAAGAGAATTTGCAGATATTCGTGACATAAGTCTAGAGTTAGGGAATTTGAAGAAAAATCATGTATGAAGGCTATAGTAAGAGAACTTTTGAAAAATAATGGTTAAAGGCTATTGTATGTGAATTAAAAAATAATTCTGAGGCAATTTTAGTAAAAAGTCATGTTTAATGGCTACTGTAATGGAATTTAAAAGAAAATAAATTTTGAATGTAATTGTGAGATAATTTTAAAAAATTAGAGGTGTAGGTATAGTTAGGAAATTATATAAAAAATCCAAATTGAACACTATAGTAAGAGAATTTGAAGAAAAAGCTTTGCAGGAAGCAATAATAAGAGAATTTGAAGAAAATGGTGGTTTAAGGCTATAGTAATTTTAAGAAATTCATGGTTGCAAAACTCATAGCTGAAGTTTATGGTAATAGAATTTTAAGAAAACTATGGTTGAAGGCTATAGTTAGGGAATTTTAAAAGAACCAAGGAAAAAGGAAAGAGTGAGAGAATTTGAAGGAAAATAATAGTTGAAGGCAATAGTATGGGACTTTTGAAAAAATTTAAGACTAAAGGCTATAGTAAGAGAATTTGCAGATATTCGTGACATAAGTCTAGAGTTAGGAATTTGAAGAAAAAATCTTGTATGAAGGCTATAGTAAGAGAACTTTTGATATAATAATGGTTAAAGGCTATTGTAAGAGAAGTAAAAAAAAAATAATTCTAAGGGAATTTTAGTAAAAGTCATGGTTAATGGCTACTGAAATGGAATTTAAAGAAAAAAAATTTTGAATGTAATTGTGAGATAATTTTAAGAAAATCAGAGGTGTAGGTATAGTAAGGGAATTCGAAGAAAAAGCATTGCAGGAAGCAATAATAAGAGAATTTGAAGAAAATGGTGGTTTAAGGCTATAGTAATTTTAAGAAAATCATGGTATCAAAACCCATGGCTGAAGTCTATGGTAAAAGAATTTAAAGAAAACTATGGTTTTAGGATATAGTAAGGGAATTTTAAAAGAATCAAGGACAAAGGAAAGAGTTAGAGAATTTGAAGGAAAATAATAGTTGAAGGCTATAGTAAGGGACTTTTGATAAAAATTATGACGGAAGGCTATAGTAAGAGAATTTGAACATATTCGTGGCATTAGGATAGCGTTAGGGAATTTGAAGAAAAATCACGACTGAATGCAAAAGTAAGAGAATTTTTCAAAAAATCATGGTTTATGGCTATGGTTAGGGAATTTAAAGCAAATAATATCTAGGGAATTTTTGGATAACTCATGGATAATGACTATTGTAATGGAATTTAAACAAAATGAATATTGAATGTTGTTGTGACATAATTTTAAAAAAATCAGAGCAGATGGTATAGTTAGGAAATTATATGAAAAATCCAAATTGAAGTCTCTAGTAAGGGAATTTAAAGTAATAGCATTGTTGGAACCTATAGTTAGTGAATTTGAAGAAAATGGTGGTTCAAGGCTATAGTAATTTGAAGAAATTCATGGTAGCAAAACTCATAGCTGAAGTTTATGGTAAAAGAATTTTTTTAGAAAACTATAGTTGAAGGTTATAGTTAGGGTATTTTAAAAGAACCAAGGAAAAAGAAAAGAGTAAGAGAATTTGAAGGAAAATAATAGTTGATGGCAATAGTAAGGGACTTTTGACAAAAAAGTTATTAATAAGGCTATAGTAAGAAAATTTGAAGAGATTCGTGGCATAAGTCTAGAGTTAGGGAATTTGAAGAAAAAATGATGTCTGAAGGCTATAGTAATAGAATTTTTCAAAAAATCATGGTTTAAGGCTATTGTTAGAGAATTTAAAGAATATAAATCCTAGGGAGTTTTTGGAAAACTGATAGCTAATGGCTATTGTAATGAAATTTACACAAAATGAATATTGAATGTTGTTGTGACATAATTTGAAAAAAATCAGAGCAGAAGGTATAGTTAGGAAATTATATGAAAAATCCAAATTGAAGACTCTTGTAAGGGAATTTGAAGTAATAGCATTGTTGGAACCTTTAGTAAGAGAATTTGAAGAAAATGGTGGTTCAAGGCTATAGTAATTTGAAGAAAGTCATGGTAGCAAAACTCATGGCTGAAGTTTATGGTAAAATAATTTTAAGAAAACTATGGTTGAAGGCTATAGTTAGGGAATTTTAAATGAACCAAGGAAAAAGGAAAGAGTTAGAGAATTTGAAGGAAAATAATAGTTGAAGGCAATAGTAAGGGACTTTTGAAAAAATTAAGACTAAAGGCTATAGTAAGAGAATTTGCAGATATTCGTGACATAAGTCTAGAGTTAGGGAATTTGAAGAAAAATCATATATGAAGGCTATAGTAAGAGAACTTTTGAAAAATAATGGTTTAAGGTTACAGTAAGAGAATTAAAAAAAAAATAATTCTGAGGGAATTTTAGTAAAAGTCATGGTTAATGGCTACTGTAATGGAATTTATAGAAAATAAATTTTGAATGTAATTGTGAGATAATTTTAAAAAAAATTAGAGGTGTAGGTATAGTTAGGAAATTATATGAAAAATCCAAATTGAACACTATAGTAAGGGAATTTATAGAAAAAGCTTTGCTGGAAGCAATAGTAAGAGAATTTGAAGAAAATGGTGGTTTAAGGCTATAGTAATTTAAAGAAAATCATGGTATCAAAACTCATGGTTGAAGTCTATGGTAAAAGAATTTTAAGAAAACTATGGTTGTAGTATATAGTAAGGGAATTTTAAAAGAATCAAGGACAAAGGATAGAGTAAGAGAATTTGAAGGAAAATAATAGTTGAAGGCTATAGTAAGGGACTTTTCATAAAAATTATGACGGAAGGCTATAGTAAGAGAATTTGAACATATTTGTGGCATTAGGGGAGCTGCTAGGGGAATTTGAAGAAAAAATCACGACCGAATGCTAAAGTAGGAGAATTTTTCAAAAAATCATGGTTTAAGGCTATTGTTAGGGATTTTAAAGCAAATAATATCTAGGGAATTTTTGGATAACTCATGGTTAATGGATATTGTAATGGAATTTAAACAAAATGAATATTGAATGTTGTTGTGACATAATTTTAAAAAAATCAGAGCAGAAGGTATAGTTAGGAAATTATATGAAAAATCCAAATTGAGGACACTAGTAAGGGAATTTGAAATAGTAGCATTGTTGGAACCTATAGTAAGAGAATTTGAAGAAAATGGTGGTTCAAGGCTATAGTAATTTGAAGAAATTCATGGTAGCGAAAGTCATAGCTGAAGTTTATGGTAAAAGAATTTTAAGAAATCTATGGTTGAAGGCTATAGTTAGGGAATTTTAAAAGAACCAAGGAAAAAAGAAAAGAGTAAGAGAATTTGAAGGAAAATAATAGTTGAAGGCAATAGTAAGGGACTTTTTATAAAATTTAACACTAAAGGATACAATAAGAGAATTTGCAGATATTAAGTGACATAAGTCTAGAGTTAGGGAATTTGAAGAAAAAATCATGTATGAAGGCCATAGTAAGAGAACTTTTGAAAAAAATAATGGTTAAAGGCTATTGTAAGAGAATTAAAAAAAATAATTCTGAGGGAATTTTAGTAAAAGTCATGGTTAATGGCTATTGTAATGGAATTTAAAGAAAATAAAATTTGAATGTAATTGTGAGATAATTTTAAAAAAAAATGAGAGGTGTAGGTATTGTTAGGAAATTATATGAAAAATCCAAATTGAACACAATAGTAAGGGGAATTTGAAGAAAAAAAGCTTTGCTGGAAGCAATAGTAAGAGAATTTGAAGAAAATGGTGGTTTAAGGCTATAGTAATTTTAAGAAAATCATGGTATCAAAACTCATGGTTGAAGTCTATGGTAAAATAATTTTAAGAAAATTATGGTTGTAGTATATAGTAAGGGAATTTTAAAAGAATCAAGGACAAAGGAAAGAGTAAGAGAATTTGATGGAAAATAATATTTGAAGGCTATAGTAAGGGACTTTTGATAAAAATTATGATGGAAGGCTATAGTAAGAGAATTTGAACATATTCGTGGGCATTAGGATAGCGTTAGGGAATTTGAAGAAAAAATCACGACTGAATGCTAAAGTAAGAGAATTTTTCAAAAAATCTTGGTTTAAGGCTATTGTTAGGGAATTTAAAGCAAATAATATCTAGGGAATTTTTGGATAACTCATGGTTAATGGCTATTGTAATGGAATTTAAACAAAATGAATATTGAATGTTGTTGTGACATAATTTTAAAAAAATCAGAGTAGAAGGTACAGTTAGGAAATTATATGAAAAATCCAAATTGAAGACTCTAGTAAGGGAATTTGAAGTAATAGCATTGTTGGAACCTATAGTAAGAGAATTTGAAGAATATGGTGGTTCAAGGCTATTGTAATTTGAACAAATTCATGGTAGCAAAACTCATAGCTGAAGTTTATGGTAAAAGAATTTTAAGAAAACTATGGTTGAAGGTTATAGTTAGGGAATTTTAAAAGAACCAAGGAAAAAGGAAAGAGTAAGAGAATTTGAAGGAAAATAATAGTTGAAGGCAATAGTAAGGGACTTTTGAAAAAATTTAAGACTAAAGGCTATAGTAAGAGAATTTGAAGATATTCGTGACATAAGTCTAGAGTTAGGGAATTTAAAGAAAAAGCATGTATGAAGGCTATAGTAAGAGAACTTTTGAAAAATAATGGTTAAAGGCTATTGTAAGAGAATTAAAATAATAATTCTGAGGGAATTTTGTAAAAGTCATGGTTAATGGATACTGTAATGGAATTTAATGAAAATAAATTTTGAATGTAATTGTGAGATAATTTTAAAAAAATCAGAGGTGTAGGTATAGTTAGGAAATTAAATGAAAAATCCAAAATTGAACACTATTGTAAGGGAATTTGAAGAAAAAGCATTGCAGGAAGCAATAGTAAGAAAATTTGAAGAAAATGGTGGTTTAAGGCTATAGTAATTTTAAGAAAATCATGGTAGCAAAACTCATGTTTGAAGTCTATGGTAATAGAATTTTAAGAAAACTATGGTTTCAGTATATAGTAAGGGAATTTTAAAAGAATCAAGGACAAAGGAAAGTGTTAGAGAATTTGAGGGAAAATAATAGTTGAAGGCTATAGTAAGGGATTTTGACAATAATTAAGACAGAACGCTATAGTAAGAGAATTTGAACATATTCGTGGCATTAGGGTAGCGTTAGGGAATTTGAAGAAAAATCACGACTGAATGCTATAGTAAGATAATTTTTCAAAAAATCATGGTTTAAGGCTATTGTTAGGGAATTTAAAACAAATAATATCTAGGGAATTTTTGGATAACTAATGGTTAATGGCTATTGTAATGGAATTTAAACAAAATGAATATTGAATGTTGTTGTGACATAATTTTAAAAAAAATTAGAGCAGAAGGTATCGTTAGGAAATTATATGAAAAATCCAAATTGAAGACTCTAGTAAGGGAATTTGAAGTAATAGCATTGTTGGAACCTATAGTAAGAGAATTTGAAGAAAATGGTGGTTCAAGGCTATAGTAATTTGAAGAAATTCATTGTAGCTAAACTCATAGCTGAAGTTTATGGTAAAAGAATTTTAAGAAAACTATGGTTGAAGGCTATAGTTAGGGGAATTTTAAAAGAACCAAGGAAAAAAGGAAAAGAGTAAGAGAATTTGAAGGAAAATAATAGTTGAAGGCAATAGTAAGGGACTTTTGAAAAAAAATTTAAGACTAAAGGCTATAGTAAGAGAATTTGAAGATATTCGTGACATAAGTCTAGAGTTAGGGAATTTGAAGAAAAATCATGTATGAAGGCTATAGTAAGAGAACTTTGAAAAAATAATGGTTAAAGGCTATTGTAAGAGAATTAAAAAAAAATAATTCTGAGGGAATTTTAGTAAAAGTCATGGTTAAAGGATAATGGTAATGGAATTTAATGAAAATAAATTTTGAATGTAATTGTGAGATAATTTTAAAAAATTAGAGGTGTAGGTATAGTTAGGAAATTATATGAAAAATACAAATTGAACACAATAGAAAGGGAATTTGAAGAAAAAAGCTTTGCTGGAAGCAATAGTAAGAGAATTTGAAGAAAATGGTGGTTTAAGGCTATAGTAATTTTAAGAAAATCATGGTATCAAAACTCATGGTTGAAGTCTATGGTAAAAGAATTTTAAGAAAATTATGGTTGTAGTATATAGTAAGGGAATTTTAAAAGAATCAAGGACAAAGGAAAGAGTAAGAGAATTTGAAGGAAAATAATAGTTGAAGGCAATAGTAAGGGACTTTTGATAAAATTATGACGGAAGGCTATAGTAAGAGAATTTGAACATATTCGTGGCATTAGGGTAGCGTTAGGGAATTTGAAGAAAAAATCACGACTGAATGCTAAAGTAAGAGAATTTTTCAAAAATCTTGGTTTAAAACTATTGTTAGGGAATTTAAAGCAAGTAATATCTAGGGAATTTTTGGATAACTCATGGTTAATGGCTATTGTAATGGAATTTAAACAAAATGAATATTGAATGTTGTTGTGACATAATTTTAAAAAATCAGAGCAGAAGGTATAGTTAGGAAATTATATGAAAAATCCAAATTGAAGACTCTAGTAAGGGAATTTGAAGTAATAGCATTGTTGGAACCTATAGTAAGAGAATTTGAAGAAAATGGTGGTTCAAGGCTATAGTAATTTGAAGAAATTCATGGTAGCAAAACTCATAGCTGAAGTTTATGGTAAAAGAATTTTAAGAAAACTATGGTTGAAGGCTATAGTTAGGGAATTTTAAAAGAACCAAGGAAAAAAAAAAAGAGTAAGAGAATTTGAAGGAAAATAATAGTTGAAGGCAATAGTAAGGGACTTTTGAAAAAAAATTTAAGACTAAAGGCTATAGTAAGAGAATTTGAAGATATTCGTGACATAAGTCTAGAGTTAGCGAATTTGAAGAAAAATCATGTATGAAGGCTATAGTAAGAGAACTTTTGAAAAAATAATGGTTAAAGGCTATTGTAAGAGAATGAAAAAAAGTAATTCTGAGGGAATTTTAGTAAAAGTCATGGTTAATGGATACTGTAATGGAATTTAATGAAAATAAATTTTGAATGTAATTGTGAGATAATTTTAAAAAAATCAGAGGTGTAGGTATAGTTAGGAAATTAAATGAAAAATCCAAAATTGAACTCTATTGTAAGGGAATTTGAAGAAAAAGCATTGCAGGAAGCAATAGTAAGAGAATTTGAAGAAAATGGTGGTTTAAGGCTATAGTAATTTTAAGAAAATCATGGTATCAAAACTCATGTTTGAAGTCTATGGTAATAGAATTTTAAGAAAACTATGGTTTCCGTATATAGTAAGGGAATTTTTAAAGAATCAAGGACAAAGGAAAGTGTAAGAGAATTTGAGGGAAAATAATAGTTGAAGGCTATAGTAAGGGATTTTGACAAAAAATTAAGACAGAAGGCTATAGTAAGAGAATTTGAACATATTCGTGGCATTAGGGTAAGCGTTAGGGGAATTTGAAGAAAAATCATGACAGAATGCTATAGTAAGATAATTTTTCAAAAAAATCATGGTTTAAGGCTATTGTTTGGGAATTTAAAACAAATAATATCTAGGAAATTTTTGGATAACTAATGGTTAATGGCTATTGTAATGGAATTTAAACAAAATGAATATTGAATGTTGTTGTGACATAATTTTAAAAAATTAGAGCAGAAGGTATAGTTAGGAAATTATATGAAAAATCCAAATTGAAGACTCTAGTAAGGGAATTTGAAGTGATAGCATTGTTGGAACCTATAGTAAGAGAATTTGAAGAAAATGGTGGTTCAAGGCTACAGTAATTTGAAGAAATTCATGGTAGCAAAACTCATAGCTGAAGTTTATGGTAAAAGAATTTTAAAGAAAACTATGGTTGAAGGCTATAGTTAGGGAATTTTAAAAGAACCAAGGAAAAAGGAAAGAGTAAGAGAATTTGAAGGAAAATAATAGTTGAAGGCAATAGTAAGGGACTTTTGAAAAAATTTAAGACTAAAGGCTATAGTAAGAGAATTTGAAGATATTCGTGACATAAGTCTAGAGTTAGGGAATTTGAAGAAAAAATCATGTATGAAGGCTATAGTAAGAGAACTTTGAAAAAATAATGGTTAAAGGCTATTGTAAGAGAATTAAAAAATAATTCTGAGGGAATTTTAGTAAAAGTCATGGTTAATGGATACTGTAATGGAATTTAATGAAAATAAATTTTGAATGTAATTGTGAGATAATTTTAAAAAATTAGAGGTGTAGGTATAGTTAGGAAATTATATGAAAAATACAAATTGAACACAATAGAAAGGGAATTTGAAGAAAAAGCTTTGCTGGAAGCAATAGTAAGAGAATTTGAAGAAAATGGTGGTTTAAGGCTATAGTAATTTTAAGAAAATCATGGTATCAAAACTCATGGTTGAAGTCTATGGTAAAAAAGAATTTTAAGAAAATTATGGTTGTAGTATATAGTAAGGGCATTTTAAAAGAATCAAGGACAAAGGAAAGAGTAAGAGAATTTGAAGGAAAATAATAGTTGAAGGCAATAGTAAGGGACTTTTGATAAAATTATGACGGAAGGCTATAGTAAGAGAATTTGAACATATTCGTGGCATTAGGGTAGCGTTAGGGAATTTGAAGAAAAATCACGACTGAATGCTAAAGTAAGAGAATTTTTCAAAAAATCTTGGTTTAAGGCTATTGTTAGGGAATTTAAAGCAAATAATATCTAGGGAATTTTTGGATAACTCATGGTTAATGGCTATTGTAATGGAATTTAAACAAAATGAATATTGAATGTTGTTGTGACATAATTTTAAAAAAATCAGAGCAGATGGTATAGTTAGGAAATTATATGAAAAATCCAAATTGAAGTCTCTAGTAAGGGAATTTAAAGTAATAGCATTGTTGGAACCTATAGTTAGTGAATTTGAAGAAAATGGTGGTTCAAGGCTATAGTAATTTGAAGAAATTCATGGTAGCAAAACTCATAGCTGAAGTTTATGGTAAAAGAATTTTTAGAAAACTATAGTTGAAGGTTATAGTTAGGGAATTTTAAAAGAACCAAGGAAAAAGAAAAGAGTAAGAGAATTTGAAGGAAAATAATAGTTGATGGCAATAGTAAGGGACTTTTGACAAAAGTTATTAATAAGGCTATAGTAAGAAAATTTGAAGAGATTCGTGGCATAAGTCTAGAGTTAGGGAATTTGAAGAAAAATGATGTCTGAAGGCTATAGTAATAGAATTTTTCAAAAAATCATGGTTTAAGGCTATTGTTAGAGAATTTAAAGAATATAAATCCTAGGGAGTTTTTGGAAAACTGATAGCTAATGGCTATTGTAATGAAATTTACACAAAATGAATATTGAATGTTGTTGTGACATAATTTGAAAAAAATCAGAGCAGAAGGTATAGTTAGGAAATTATATGAAAAATCCAAATTGAAGACTCTTGTAAGGGAATTTGAAGTAATAGCATGGGTGGAACCGTGAGTAAGAGAATGTGAAGAAAATGGTGGTTCAAGGCGAGAGTAATTTGAAGAAAGTCATGGTAGCAAAACTCATGGCTGAAGTTTATGGTAAAATAATTTTAAGAAAACTATGGTTGAAGGCTATAGTTAGGGAATTTTAAATGAACCAAGGAAAAAAGGAAAGAGTTAGAGAATTTGAAGGAAAATAATAGTTGAAGGCAATAGTAAGGGACTTTTTTTAAAAAATTAAGACTAAAGGCTATAGTAAGAGAATTTGCAGATATTCGTGACATAAGTCTAGAGTTAGGGAATTTGAAGAAAAATCATATATGAAGGCTATAGTAAGAGAACTTTTGAAAAATAATGGTTTAAGGCTACAGTAAGAGAATTAAAAAAAATAATTCTGAGGGAATTTTAGTAAAAGTCATGGTTAATGGCTACTGTAATGGAATTTATAGAAAATAAATTTTGAATGTAATTGTGAGATAATTTTAAAAAAAATTAGAGGTGTAGGTATAGTTAGGAAATTATATGAAAAATCCAAATTGAACACTATAGTAAGGGAATTTATAGAAAAAAGCTTTGCTGGAAGCAATAGTAAGAGAATTTGAAGAAAATGGTGGTTTAAGGCTATAGTAATTTAAAGAAAATCATGGTATCAAAACTCATGGTTGAAGTCTATGGTAAAAAGAATTTTAAGAAAACTATGGTTGTAGTATATAGTAAGGGAATTTTAAAAGAATCAAGGACAAAGGATAGAGTAAGAGAATTTGAAGGAAAATAATAGTTGAAGGCTATAGTAAGGGACTTTTCATAAAAATTATGACGGAAGGCTATAGTAAGAGAATTTGAACATATTTGTGGCATTAGGGGAGCGTTAGGGAATTTGAAGAAAAATCACGACCGAATGCTAAAGTAGGAGAATTTTTCAAAAAATCATGGTTTAAGGCTATTGTTAGGGATTTTAAAGCAAATAATATCTAGGGAATTTTTGGATAACTCATGGTTAATGGATATTGTAATGGAATTTAAACAAAATGAATATTGAATGTTGTTGTGACATAATTTTAAAAAAATCAGAGCAGAAGGTATAGTTAGGAAATTATATGAAAAATCCAAATTGAGGACACTAGTAAGGGAATTTGAAATAGTAGCATTGTTGGAACCTATAGTAAGAGAATTTGAAGAAAATGGTGGTTCAAGGCTATAGTAATTTGAAGAAATTCATGGTAGCGAAAGTCATAGCTGAAGTTTATGGTAAAAAGAATTTTAAGAAATCTATGGTTGAAGGCTATAGTTAGGGAATTTTAAAAGAACCAAGGAAAAAGGAAAAGAGTAAGAGAATTTGAAGGAAAATAATAGTTGAAGGCAATAGTAAGGGACTTTTATAAAATTTAACACTAAAGGATACAATAAGAGAATTTGCAGATATTCGTGACATAAGTCTAGAGTTAGGGAATTTGAAGAAAAATCATGTATGAAGGCCATAGTAAGAGAACTTTTGAAAAAATAATGGTTAAAGGCTATTGTAAGAGAATTAAAAAAAATAATTCTGAGGGAATTTTAGTAAAAGTCATGGTTAATGGCTATTGTAATGGAATTTAAAGAAAATAAAATTTGAATGTAATTGTGAGATAATTTTAAAAAAATGAGAGGTGTAGGTATTGTTAGGAAATTATATGAAAAATCCAAATTGAACACAATAGTAAGGGAATTTGAAGAAAAAGCTTTGCTAGAAGCAATAGTAAGAGAATTTGAAGAAAATGGTGGTTTAAGGCTATAGTAATTTTAAGAAAATCATGGTATCAAAACTCATGGTTGAAGTCTATGGTAAAATAATTTTAAGAAAATTATGGTTGTAGTATATAGTAAGGGAATTTTAAAAGAATCAAGGACAAAGGAAAGAGTAAGAGAATTTGATGGAAAATAATATTTGAAGGCTATAGTAAGGGACTTTTGATAAAAATTATGATGGAAGGCTATAGTAAGAGAATTTGAACATATTCGTGGCATTAGGATAGCGTTAGGGAATTTGAAGAAAAATCACGACTGAATGCTAAAGTAAGAGAATTTTTCAAAAAATCTTGGTTTAAGGCTATTGTTAGGGAATTTAAAGCAAATAATATCTAGGGAATTTTTGGATAACTCATGGTTAATGGCTATTGTAATGGAATTTAAACAAAATGAATATTGAATGTTGTTGTGACATAATTTTAAAAAAATCAGAGTAGAAGGTACAGTTAGGAAATTATATGAAAAATCCAAATTGAAGACTCTAGTAAGGGAATTTGAAGTAATAGCATTGTTGGAACCTATAGTAAGAGAATTTGAAGAATATGGTGGTTCAAGGCTATTGTAATTTGAACAAATTCATGGTAGCAAAACTCATAGCTGAAGTTTATGGTAAAAGAATTTTAAGAAAACTATGGTTGAAGGTTATAGTTAGGGAATTTTAAAAGAACCAAGGAAAAAGGAAAGAGTAAGAGAATTTGAAGGAAAATAATAGTTGAAGGCAATAGTAAGGGACTTTTGAAAAAATTTAAGACTAAAGGCTATAGTAAGAGAATTTGAAGATATTCGTGACATAAGTCTAGAGTTAGGGAATTTAAAGAAAAAGCATGTATGAAGGCTATAGTAAGAGAACTTTTGAAAAAATAATGGTTAAAGGCTATTGTAAGAGAATTAAAAATAATAATTCTGAGGGAATTTTTGTAAAAAGTCATGGTTAATGGATACTGTAATGGAATTTAATGAAAATAAATTTTGAATGTAATTGTGAGATAATTTTAAAAAAAAATCAGAGGTGTAGGTATAGTTAGGAAATTAAATGAAAAATCCAAAATTGAACACTATTGTAAGGGAATTTGAAGAAAAAAAAAGCATTGCAGGAAGCAATAGTAAGAAAATTTGAAGAAAATGGTGGTTTAAGGCTATAGTATTTTTAAGAAAATCATGGTAGCAAAACTCATGTTTGAAGTCTATGGTAATAGAATTTTAAGAAAACTATGGTTTCAGTATATAGTAAGGGAATTTTAAAAGAATCAAGGACAAAGGAAAGTGTTAGAGAATTTGAGGGAAAATAATAGTTGAAGGCTATAGTAAGGGATTTTGACAATAATTAAGACAGAACGCTATAGTAAGAGAATTTGAACATATTCGTGGCATTAGGGTAGCGTTAGGGAATTTGAAGAAAAAAATCACGACTGAATGCTATAGTAAGATAATTTTTCAAAAAATCATGGTTTAAGGCTATTGTTAGGGAATTTAAAGCAAATAATATCTAGGGAATTTTTGGATAACTAATGGTTAATGGCTATTGTAATGGAATTTAAACAAAATGAATATTGAATGTTGTTGTGACATAATTTTAAAAAAATTAGAGCAGAAGGTATCGTTAGGAAATTATATGAAAAATCCAAATTGAAGACTCTAGTAAGGGAATTTGAAGTAATAGCATTGTTGGAACCTATAGTAAGAGAATTTGAAGAAAATGGTGGTTCAAGGCTATAGTAATTTGAAGAAATTCATTGTAGCTAAACTCATAGCTGAAGTTTATGGTAAAAGAATTTTAAGAAAACTATGGTTGAAGGCTATAGTTAGGGAATTTTAAAAGAACCAAGGAAAAAGGAAAGAGTAAGAGAATTTGAAGGAAAATAATAGTTGAAGGCAATAGTAAGGGACTTTTGAAAAAATTTAAGACTAAAGGCTATAGTAAGAGAATTTGAAGATATTCGTGACATAAGTCTAGAGTTAGGGAATTTGAAGAAAAATCATGTATGAAGGCTATAGTAAGAGAACTTTTGAAAAAAAAATAATGGTTAAAGGCTATTGTAAGAGAATTAAAAAAAAAATAATTCTGAGGGAATTTTAGTAAAAGTCATGGTTAAAGGATACGGTAATGGAATTTAATGAAAATAAATTTTGAATGTAATTGTGAGATAATTTTAAAAAAATTAGAGGTGTAGGTATAGTTAGGAAATTATATGAAAAAATACAAATTGAACACAATAGAAAGGGAATTTGAAGAAAAAAAAGCTTTGCTGGAAGCAATAGTAAGAGAATTTGAAGAAAATGGTGGTTTAAGGCTATAGTAATTTTAAGAAAATCATGGTATCAAAACTCATGGTTGAAGTCTATGGTAAAAGAATTTTAAGAAAATTATGGTTGTAGTATATAGTAAGGGAATTTTAAAAGAATCAAGGACAAAGGAAAGAGTAAGAGAATTTGAAGGAAAATAATAGTTGAAGGCAATAGTAAGGGACTTTTGATAAAATTATGACGGAAGGCTATAGTAAGAGAATTTGAACATATTCGTGGCATTAGGGTAGCGTTAGGGAATTTGAAGAAAAATCACGACTGAATGCTAAAGTAAGAGAATTTTTCAAAAAATCTTGGTTTAAGGCTATTGTTAGGGAATTTAAAGCAAGTAATATCTAGGGAATTTTTGGATAACTCATGGTTAATGGCTATTGTAATGGAATTTAAACAAAATGAATATTGAATGTTGTTGTGACATAATTTTAAAAAAATCAGAGCAGAAGGTATAGTTAGGAAATTATATGAAAAAATCCAAATTGAAGACTCTAGTAAGGGAATTTGAAGTAATAGCATTGTTGGAACCTATAGTAAGAGAATTTGAAGAAAATGGTGGTTCAAGGCTATAGTAATTTGAAGAAATTCATGGTAGCAAAACTCATAGCTGAAGTTTATGGTAAAAGAATTTTAAGAAAACTATGGTTGAAGGCTATAGTTAGGGAATTTTAAAAGAACCAAGGAAAAAGGAAAGAGTAAGAGAATTTGAAGGAAAATAATAGTTGAAGGCAATAGTAAGGGACTTTTTGAAAAAATTTAAGACTAAAGGCTATAGTAAGAGAATTTGAAGATATTCGTGACATAAGTCTAGAGTTAGCTTAATTTGAAGAAAAATCATGTATGAAGGCTATAGTAAGAGAACTTTTGAAAAAAATAATGGTTAAAGGCTATTGTAAGAGAATGAAAAAAAAAGTAATTCTGAGGGAATTTTAGTAAAAGTCATGGTTAATGGATACTGTAATGGAATTTAATGAAAATAAATTTTGAATGTAATTGTGAGATAATTTTAAAAAAATCAGAGGAGTAGGTATAGTTAGGAAATTAAATGAAAAATCCAAAATTGAACTCTATTGTAAGGGAATTTGAAGAAAAAACATTGCAGGAAGCAATAGTAAGAGAATTTGAAGAAAATGGTGGTTTAAGGCTATAGTAATTTTAAGAAAATCATGGTATCAAAACTCATGTTTGAAGTCTATGGTAATAGAATTTTAAGAAAACTATGGTTTCCATTATATAGTAAGGGAATTTTTAAAGAATCAAGGACAAAGGAAAGTGTAAGAGAATTTGAGGGAAAATAATAGTTGAAGGCTATAGTAAGGGATTTTGACAAAAATTAAGACAGAAGGCTATAGTAAGAGAATTTGAACATATTCGTGGCATTAGGGTAGCGTTAGGGAATTTGAAGAAAAATCATGACAGAATGCTATAGTAAGATAATTTTTCAAAAAATCATGGTTTAAGGCTATTGTTTGGGAATTTAAAGCAAATAATATCTAGGAAATTTTTGGATAACTAATGGTTAATGGCTATTGTAATGGAATTTAAACAAAATGAATATTGAATGTTGTTGTGACATAATTTTAAAAAAATTAGAGCAGAAGGTATAGTTAGGAAATTATATGAAAAATCCAAATTGAAGACTCTAGTAAGGGAATTTGAAGTGATAGCATTGTTGGAACCTATAGTAAGAGAATTTGAAGAAAATGGTGGTTCAAGGCTACAGTAATTTGAAGAAATTCATGGTAGCAAAACTCATAGCTGAAGTTTATGGTAAAAGAATTTTAAGAAAACTATGGTTGAAGGCTATAGTTAGGGAATTTTAAAAGAACCAAGGAAAAAGGAAAGAGTAAGAGAATTTGAAGGAAAATAATAGTTGAAGGCAATAGTAAGGGACTTTTGAAAAAATTTAAGACTAAAGGCTATAGTAAGAGAATTTGAAGATATTCGTGACATAAGTCTAGAGTTAGGGAATTTGAAGAAAAATCATGTATGAAGGCTATAGTAAGAGAACTTTTGAAAAAATAATGGTTAAAGGCTATTGTAAGAGAATTAAAAAATAATTCTGAGGGAATTTTAGTAAAAGTCATGGTTAATGGATACTGTAATGGAATTTAATGAAAATAAATTTTGAATGTAATTGTGAGATAATTTTAAAAAATTAGAGGTGTAGGTATAGTTAGGAAATTATATGAAAAAAATACAAATTGAACACAATAGAAAGGGAATTTGAAGAAAAAAAAAGCTTTGCTGGAAGCAATAGTAAGAGAATTTGAAGAAAATGGTGGTTTAAGGCTATAGTAATTTTAAGAAAATCATGGTATCAAAACTCATGGTTGAAGTCTATGGTAAAAAGAATTTTAAGAAAATTATGGTTGTAGTATATAGTAAGGGCATTTTAAAAGAATCAAGGACAAAGGAAAGAGTAAGAGAATTTGAAGGAAAATAATAGTTGAAGGCAATAGTAAGGGACTTTTGATAAAATTATGACGGAAGGCTATAGTAAGAGAATTTGAACATATTCGTGGCATTAGGGTAGCGTTAGGGAATTTGAAGAAAAATCACGACTGAATGCTAAAGTAAGAGAATTTTTTCAAAAAATCTTGGTTTAAAGGCTATTGTTAGGGAATTTAAAGCAAATAATATCTAGGGAATTTTTGGATAACTCATGGTTAATGGCTATTGTAATGGAATTTAAACAAAATGAATATTGAATGTTGTTGTGACATAATTTTAAAAAAATCAGAGCAGATGGTATAGTTAGGAAATTATATGAAAAATCCAAATTGAAGTCTCTAGTAAGGGAATTTAAAGTAATAGCATTGTTGGAACCTATAGTTAGTGAATTTGAAGAAAATGGTGGTTCAAGGCTATAGTAATTTGAAGAAATTCATGGTAGCAAAACTCATAGCTGAAGTTTATGGTAAAAAAAATTTTTAGAAAACTATAGTTGAAGGTTATAGTTAGGGAATTTTAAAAGAACCAAGGAAAAAAAGAAAAGAGTAAGAGAATTTGAAGGAAAATAATAGTTGATGGCAATAGTAAGGGACTTTTGACAAAAGTTATTAATAAGGCTATAGTAAGAAAATTTGAAGAGATTCGTGGCATAAGTCTAGAGTTAGGGAATTTGAAGAAAAATGATGTCTGAAGGCTATAGTAATAGAATTTTTCAAAAAATCATGGTTTAAGGCTATTGTTAGAGAATTTAAAGAATATAAATCCTAGGGAGTTTTTGGAAAACTGATAGCTAATGGCTATTGTAATGAAATTTACACAAAATGAATATTGAATGTTGTTGTGACATAATTTGAAAAAAATCAGAGCAGAAGGTATAGTTAGGAAATTATATGAAAAATCCAAATTGAAGACTCTTGTAAGGGAATTTGAAGTAATAGCATTGTTGGAACCTTTAGTAAGAGAATTTGAAGAAAATGGTGGTTCAAGGCTATAGTAATTTGAAGAAAGTCATGGTAGCAAAACTCATGGCTGAAGTTTATGGTAAAATAATTTTAAGAAAACTATGGTTGAAGGCTATAGTTAGGGAATTTTAAATGAACCAAGGAAAAAGGAAAGAGTTAGAGAATTTGAAGGAAAATAATAGTTGAAGGCAATAGTAAGGGACTTTTGAAAAAAATTAAGACTAAAGGCTATAGTAAGAGAATTTGCAGATATTCGTGACATAAGTCTAGAGTTAGGGAATTTGAAGAAAAATCATATATGAAGGCTATAGTAAGAGAACTTTTGAAAAAATAATGGTTTAAGGCTACAGTAAGAGAATTAAAAAAAATAATTCTGAGGGAATTTTAGTAAAAGTCATGGTTAATGGCTACTGTAATGGAATTTATAGAAAATAAATTTTGAATGTAATTGTGAGATAATTTTAAAAAAATTAGAGGTGTAGGTATAGTTAGGAAATTATATGAAAAATCCAAATTGAACACTATAGTAAGGGAATTTATAGAAAAAGCTTTGCTGGAAGCAATAGTAAGAGAATTTGAAGAAAATGGTGGTTTAAGGCTATAGTAATTTAAAGAAAATCATGGTATCAAAACTCATGGTTGAAGTCTATGGTAAAAGAATTTTAAGAAAACTATGGTTGTAGTATATAGTAAGGGAATTTTAAAAGAATCAAGGACAAAGGATAGAGTAAGAGAATTTGAAGGAAAATAATAGTTGAAGGCTATAGTAAGGGACTTTTCATAAAAATTATGACGGAAGGCTATAGTAAGAGAATTTGAACATATTTGTGGCATTAGGGGAGCGTTAGGGAATTTGAAGAAAAATCACGACCGAATGCTAAAGTAGGAGAATTTTTCAAAAAATCATGGTTTAAGGCTATTGTTAGGGATTTTAAAGCAAATAATATCTAGGGAATTTTTGGATAACTCATGGTTAATGGATATTGTAATGGAATTTAAACAAAATGAATATTGAATGTTGTTGTGACATAATTTTAAAAAAATCAGAGCAGAAGGTATAGTTAGGAAATTATATGAAAAATCCAAATTGAGGACACTAGTAAGGGAATTTGAAATAGTAGCATTGTTGGAACCTATAGTAAGAGAATTTGAAGAAAATGGTGGTTCAAGGCTATAGTAATTTGAAGAAATTCATGGTAGCGAAAGTCATAGCTGAAGTTTATGGTAAAAAGAATTTTAAGAAATCTATGGTTGAAGGCTATAGTTAGGGAATTTTAAAAGAACCAAGGAAAAAAAAGGAAAGAGTAAGAGAATTTGAAGGAAAATAATAGTTGAAGGCAATAGTAAGGGACTTTTTATAAAATTTAACACTAAAGGATACAATAAGAGAATTTGCAGATATTCGTGACATAAGTCTAGAGTTAGGGAATTTGAAGAAAAATCATGTATGAAGGCCATAGTAAGAGAACTTTTGAAAAAATAATGGTTAAAGGCTATTGTTAGAGAATTAAAAAAAATAATTCTGAGGGAATTTTAGTAAAAGTCATGGTTAATGGCTATTGTAATGGAATTTAAAGAAAATAAAATTTGAATGTAATTGTGAGATAATTTTAAAAAAATGAGAGGTGTAGGTATTGTTAGGAAATTATATGAAAAAATCCAAATTGAACACAATAGTAAGGGAATTTGAAGAAAAAGCTTTGCTGGAAGCAATAGTAAGAGAATTTGAAGAAAATGGTGGTTTAAGGCTATAGTAATTTTAAGAAAATCATGGTATCAAAACTCATGGTTGAAGTCTATGGTAAAATAATTTTAAGAAAATTATGGTTGTAGTATATAGTAAGGGAATTTTAAAAGAATCAAGGACAAAGGAAAGAGTAAGAGAATTTGATGGAAAATAATATTTGAAGGCTATAGTAAGGGACTTTTGATAAAAATTATGATGGAAGGCTATAGTAAGAGAATTTGAACATATTCGTGGCATTAGGATAGCGTTAGGGAATTTGAAGAAAAATCACGACTGAATGCTAAAGTAAGAGAATTTTTTCAAAAAAATCTTGGTTTAAAGGCTATTGTTAGGGAATTTAAAGCAAATAATATCTAGGGAATTTTGGATAACTCATGGTTAATGGCTATTGTAATGGAATTTAAACAAAATGAATATTGAATGTTGTTGTGACATAATTTTAAAAAAAAATCAGAGTAGAAGGTACAGTTAGGAAATTATATGAAAAATCCAAATTGAAGACTCTAGTAAGGGAATTTGAAGTAATAGCATTGTTGGAACCTATAGTAAGAGAATTTGAAGAATATGGTGGTTCAAGGCTATTGTAATTTGAACAAATTCATGGTAGCAAAACTCATAGCTGAAGTTTATGGTAAAAAGAATTTTAAGAAAACTATGGTTGAAGGTTATAGTTAGGGAATTTTAAAAGAACCAAGGAAAAAGGAAAGAGTAAGAGAATTTGAAGGAAAATAATAGTTGAAGGCAATAGTAAGGGACTTTTGAAAAAATTTAAGACTAAAGGCTATAGTAAGAGAATTTGAAGATATTCGTGACATAAGTCTAGAGTTAGGGAATTTAAAGAAAAAGCATGTATGAAGGCTATAGTAAGAGAACTTTTGAAAAAATAATGGTTAAAGGCTATTGTAAGAGAATTAAAAATAATAATTCTGAGGGAATTTTTGTAAAAGTCATGGTTAATGGATACTGTAATGGAATTTAATGAAAATAAATTTTGAATGTAATTGTGAGATAATTTTAAAAAAATCAGAGGTGTAGGTATAGTTAGGAAATTAAATGAAAAATCCAAAATTGAACACTATTTTAAGGGAATTTGAAGAAAAAGCATTGCAGGAAGCAATAGTAAGAAAATTTGAAGAAAATGGTGGTTTAAGGCTATAGTAATTTTAAGAAAATCATGGTAGCAAAACTCATGTTTGAAGTCTATGGTAATAGAATTTTAAGAAAACTATGGTTTCAGTATATAGTAAGGGAATTTTAAAAGAATCAAGGACAAAGGAAAGTGTTAGAGAATTTGAGGGAAAATAATAGTTGAAGGCTATAGTAAGGGATTTTGACAATAATTAAGACAGAACGCTATAGTAAGAGAATTTGAACATATTCGTGGCATTAGGGTAGCGTTAGGGAATTTGAAGAAAAATCACGACTGAATGCTATAGTAATAGAATTTTAAGGAAATAATAGTTGAAGGCTATAGTAAGGGACTTTTGACAAAAATAATGACTAAAGGCTACAGTAAGAGAATTTGAAGATTTTCTTGGCATAAGTCAAGAGTTAGGGAATTTGAAGAAAAATCAAGTCCGAAGGCTAGAGTAAGAGAATTTTTTAAAAAATCATGGTTTATGGCTATTGTTAGAGAATTTAAAGAAAATAACTGCAAGGGAATTTTAGGAAAACTCATTGTTAATGGCTATTGTGATGGCATTTAAAGAAAATAAATGTTGAATGTTGTTGTAGCATAATTTTAAAAAAATAAGAGCTGAACGTATAGTTAGGAAATTATATGAAAAATCCAAATTGAAGACTATAGTAAAGGAATTTGAAGTAATTGCATCGCTGGAAGCAATGGTAAGAGAATTTGAAGAAAATGGAGGTTCAAGGCTATAGTAATTCGAAGAAATTCATGGTAGCACAACTCATGGCAGAAATCATTGGTAAAAGAATTTTATAAAAACTGTGGTTTAAGGCTATTGTAAGGGAATTTTCAAAGAGTCAAGGAAAATGTAAAGGAATTTGAAGGAATTTGAAGTAATTGCATCGCTGGAAGTTTATGGTAAAAGAATTTTAAGAAAACTATGGTTGAAGGCTATAGTTAGGGAATTTTAAAAGAACCAAGGAAAAAGGAAAGAGTAAGAGAATTTGAAGGAAAATAATAGTTGAAGGCAATAGTAAGGGACTTTTGAAAAAATTTAAGACTAAAGGCTATAGTAAGAGAATTTGAAGATATTCGTGACATAAGTCTAGAGTTAGGGAATTTGAAGAAAAATCATGTATGAAGGCTATAGTAAGAGAACTTTTGAAAAAATAATGGTTAAAGGCTATTGTAAGAGAATTAAAAATAATAATTCTGAGGGAATTTTAGTAAAAGTCATGGTTAAAGGATACGGTAATGGAATTTAATGAAAATAAATTTTGAATGTAATTGTGAGATAATTTTAAAAAAATTAGAGGTGTAGGTATAGTTAGGAAATTATATGAAAAATACAAATTGAACACAATAGAAAGGGAATTTGAAGAAAAAGCTTTGCTGGAAGCAATAGTAAGAGAATTTGAAGAAAATGGTGGTTTAAGGCTATAGTAATTTTAAGAAAATCATGGTATCAAAACTCATGGTTGAAGTCTATGGTAAAAGAATTTTAAGAAAATTATGGTTGTAGTATATAGTAAGGGAATTTTAAAAGAATCAAGGACAAAGGAAAGAGTAAGAGAATTTGAAGGAAAATAATAGTTGAAGGCAATAGTAAGGGACTTTTGATAAAATTATGACGGAAGGCTATAGTAAGAGAATTTGAACATATTCGTGGCATTAGGGTAGCGTTAGGGAATTTGAAGAAAAAAATCACGACTGAATGCTAAAGTAAGAGAATTTTTCAAAAATCTTGGTTTAAGGCTATTGTTAGGGAATTTAAAGCAAATAATATCTAGGGAATTTTTGGATAACTCATGGTTAATGGCTATTGTAATGGAATTTAAACAAAATGAATATTGAATGTTGTTGTGACATAATTTTAAAAAATCAGAGCAGAAGGTATAGTTAGGAAATTATATGAAAAATCCAAATTGAAGACTCTAGTAAGGGAATTTGAAGTAATAGCATTGTTGGAACCTATAGTAAGAGAATTTGAAGAAAATGGTGGTTCAAGGCTATAGTAATTTGAAGAAATTCATGGTAGCAAAACTCATAGCTGAAGTTTATGGTAAAAGAATTTTAAGAAAACTATGGTTGAAGGCTATAGTTAGGGAATTTTAAAAGAACCAAGGAAAAAGGAAAGAGTAAGAGAATTTGAAGGAAAATAATAGTTGAAGGCAATAGTAAGGGACTTTTGAAAAAATTTAAGACTAAAGGCTATAGTAAGAGAATTTGAAGATATTCGTGACATAAGTCTAGAGTTAGCGAATTTGAAGAAAAATCATGTATGAAGGCTATAGTAAGAGAACTTTTGAAAAAATAATGGTTAAAGGCTATTGTAAGAGAATGAAAAAAAATAATTCTGAGGGAATTTTAGTAAAAGTCATGGTTAATGGATACTGTAATGGAATTTAATGAAAATAAATTTTGAATGTAATTGTGAGATAATTTTAAAAAAATCAGAGGTGTAGGTATAGTTAGGAAATTAAATGAAAAATCCAAAATTGAACTCTATTGTAAGGGAATTTGAAGAAAAAGCATTGCAGGAAGCAATAGTAAGAGAATTTGAAGAAAATGGTGGTTTAAGGCTATAGTAATTTTAAGAAAATCATGGTATCAAAACTCATGTTTGAAGTCTATGGTAATAGAATTTTAAGAAAACTATGGTTTCCGTATATAGTAAGGGAATTTTTAAAGTATCAAGGACAAAGGAAAGTGTAAGAGAATTTGAGGGAAAATAATAGTTGAAGGCTATAGTAAGGGATTTTGACAAAAATTAAGACAGAAGGCTATAGTAAGAGAATTTGAACATATTCGTGGCATTAGGGTAGCGTTAGGGAATTTGAAGAAAAATCATGACAGAATGCTATAGTAAGATAATTTTTCAAAAAATCATGGTTTAAGGCTATTGTTAGGGAATTTAAAGCAAATAATATCTAGGAAATTTTTGGATAACTAATGGTTAATGGCTATTGTAATGGAATTTAAACAAAATGAATATTGAATGTTGTTGTGACATAATTTTAAAAAAAATTAGAGCAGAAGGTATAGTTAGGAAATTATATGAAAAATCCAAATTGAAGACTCTAGTAAGGGAATTTGAAGTGATAGCATTGTTGGAACCTATAGTAAGAGAATTTGAAGAAAATGGTGGTTCAAGGCTACAGTAATTTGAAGAAATTCATGGTAGCAAAACTCATAGCTGAAGTTTATGGTAAAAGAATTTTAAGAAAACTATGGTTGAAGGCTATAGTTAGGGAATTTTAAAAGAACCAAGGAAAAAGGAAAGAGTAAGAGAATTTGAAGGAAAATAATAGTTGAAGGCAATAGTAAGGGACTTTTGAAAAAATTTAAGACTAAAGGCTATAGTAAGAGAATTTGAAGATATTCGTGACATAAGTCTAGAGTTAGGGAATTTGAAGAAAAATCATGTATGAAGGCTATAGTAAGAGAACTTTTGAAAAAATAATGGTTAAAGGCTATTGTAAGAGAATTAAAAAAAATAATTCTGAGGGAATTTTAGTAAAAGTCATGGTTAATGGATACTGTAATGGAATTTAATGAAAATAAATTTTGAATGTAATTGTGAGATAATTTTAAAAAAATTAGAGGTGTAGGTATAGTTAGGAAATTATATGAAAAATACAAATTGAACACAATAGAAAGGGAATTTGAAGAAAAAGCTTTGCTGGAAGCAATAGTAAGAGAATTTGAAGAAAATGGTGGTTTAAGGCTATAGTAATTTTAAGAAAATCATGGTATCAAAACTCATGGTTGAAGTCTATGGTAAAAGAATTTTAAGAAAATTATGGTTGTAGTATATAGTAAGGGCATTTTAAAAGAATCAAGGACAAAGGAAAGAGTAAGAGAATTTGAAGGAAAATAATAGTTGAAGGCAATAGTAAGGGACTTTTGATAAAATTATGACGGAAGGCTATAGTAAGAGAATTTGAACATATTCGTGGCATTAGGGTAGCGTTAGGGAATTTGAAGAAAAATCACGACTGAATGCTAAAGTAAGAGAATTTTTCAAAAAATCTTGGTTTAAAAAGCTATTGTTAGGGAATTTAAAGCAAATAATATCTAGGGAATTTTTGGATAACTCATGGTTAATGGCTATTGTAATGGAATTTAAACAAAATGAATATTGAATGTTGTTGTGACATAATTTTAAAAAAAAATCAGAGCAGAAGGTATAGTTAGGAAATTATATGAAAAATCCAAATTGAAGACTCTAGTAAGGGAATTTGAAGTAATAGCATTGTTGGAACCTATAGTAAGAGAATTTGAAGAAAATGGTGGTTCAAGGCTATAGTAATTTGAAGAAATTCATGGTAGCAAAACTCATAGCTGAAGTTTATGGTAAAAGAATTTTAAGAAAACTATGGTTGAAGGCTATAGTTAGGGAATTTTAAAAGAACCAAGGAAAAAAGGAAAGAGTAAGAGAATTTGAAGGAAAATAATAGTTGAAGGCAATAGTAAGGGACTTTTTTGAAAAAATTTAAGACTAAAGGCTATAGTAAGAGAATTTGAAGATATTCGTGACATAAGTCTAGAGTTAGCGAATTTGAAGAAAAAATCATGTATGAAGGCTATAGTAAGAGAACTTTTGAAAAAAATAATGGTTAAAGGCTATTGTAAGAGAATGAAAAAAAAAAAAAAGTAATTCTGAGGGAATTTTACTAAAAGTCATGGTTAATGGATACTGTAATGGAATTTAATGAAAATAAATTTTGAATGTAATTGTGAGATAATTTTAAAAAAATCAGAGGTGTAGGTATAGTTAGGAAATTAAATGAAAAATCCAAAATTGAACTCTATTGTAAGGGAATTTGAAGAAAAAGCATTGCAGGAAGCAATAGTAAGAGAATTTGAAGAAAATGGTGGTTTAAGGCTATAGTAATTTTAAGAAAATCATGGTATCAAAACTCATGTTTGAAGTCTATGGTAATAGAATTTTAAGAAAACTATGGTTTCCGTATATAGTAAGGGAATTTTTAAAGTATCAAGGACAAAGGAAAGTGTAAGAGAATTTGAGGGAAAATAATAGTTGAAGGCTATAGTAAGGGATTTTGACAAAAATTAAGACAGAAGGCTATAGTAAGAGAATTTGAACATATTCGTGGCATTAGGGTAGCGTTAGGGAATTTGAAGAAAAATCATGACAGAATGCTATAGTAAGATAATTTTTCAAAAAATCATGGTTTAAGGCTATTGTTAGGGAATTTAAAGCAAATAATATCTAGGAAATTTTTGGATAACTAATGGTTAATGGCTATTGTAATGGAATTTAAACAAAATGAATATTGAATGTTGTTGTGACATAATTTTAAAAAAATTAGAGCAGAAGGTATAGTTAGGAAATTATATGAAAAATCCAAATTGAAGACTCTAGTAAGGGAATTTGAAGTGATAGCATTGTTGGAACCTATAGTAAGAGAATTTGAAGAAAATGGTGGTTCAAGGCTACAGTAATTTGAAGAAATTCATGGTAGCAAAACTCATAGCTGAAGTTTATGGTAAAAGAATTTTAAGAAAACTATGGTTGAAGGCTATAGTTAGGGAATTTTAAAAGAACCAAGGAAAAAGGAAAGAGTAAGAGAATTTGAAGGAAAATAATAGTTGAAGGCAATAGTAAGGGACTTTTGAAAAAATTTAAGACGAAAGGCTATAGTAAGAGAATTTGAAGATATTCGTGACATAAGTCTAGAGTTAGGGAATTTGAAGAAAAATCATGTATGAAGGCTATAGTAAGAGAACTTTTGAAAAAATAATGGTTAAAGGCTATTGTAAGAGAATTAAAAAAAATAATTCTGAGGGAATTTTAGTAAAAGTCATGGTTAATGGATACTGTAATGGAATTTAATGAAAATAAATTTTGAATGTAATTGTGAGATAATTTTAAAAAAATCAGAGGTGTAGGTATATAGTTAGGAAATTATATGAAAAAATACAAATTGAACACAATAGAAAGGGAATTTGAAGAAAAAGCTTTGCTGGAAGCAATAGTAAGAGAATTTGAAGAAAATGGTGGTTTAAGGCTATAGTAATTTTAAGAAAATCATGGTATCAAAACTCATGGTTGAAGTCTATGGTAAAAGAATTTTAAGAAAATTATGGTTGTAGTATATAGTAAGGGCATTTTAAAAGAATCAAGGACAAAGGAAAGAGTAAGAGAATTTGAAGGAAAATAATAGTTGAAGGCAATAGTAAGGGACTTTTGATAAAATTATGACGGAAGGCTATAGTAAGAGAATTTGAACATATTCGTGGCATTAGGGTAGCGTTAGGGAATTTGAAGAAAAATCAATGACTGAATGCTAAAGTAAGAGAATTTTTCAAAAAAATCTTGGTTTAAAACTATTGTTAGGGAATTTAAAGCAAATAATATCTAGGGAATTTTTGGATAACTCATGGTTAATGGCTATTGTAATGGAATTTAAACAAAATGAATATTGAATGTTGTTGTGACATAATTTTAAAAAAAAAAATCAGAGCAGAAGGTATAGTTAGGAAATTATATGAAAAATCCAAATTGAAGACTCTAGTAAGGGAATTTGAAGTAATAGCATTGTTGGAACCTATAGTAAGAGAATTTGAAGAAAATGGTGGTTCAAGGCTATAGTAATTTGAAGAAATTCATGGTAGCAAAACTCATAGCTGAAGTTTATGGTAAAAGAATTTTAAGAAAACTATGGTTGAAGGCTATAGTTAGGGAATTTTAAAAGAACCAAGGAAAAAGGAAAGAGTAAGAGAATTTGAAGGAAAATAATAGTTGAAGGCAATAGTAAGGGACTTTTGAAAAAATTTAAGACTAAAGGCTATAGTAAGAGAATTTGAAGATATTCGTGACATAAGTCTAGAGTTAGCGAATTTGAAGAAAAATCATGTATGAAGGCTATAGTAAGAGAACTTTTGAAAAAATAATGGTTAAAGGCTATTGTAAGAGAATGAAAAAAAAAAGTAATTCTGAGGGAATTTTACTAAAAGTCATGGTTAATGGATACTGTAATGGAATTTAATGAAAATAAATTTTGAATGTAATTGTGAGATAATTTTAAAAAAAAAAACAGAGGTGTAGGTATAGTTAGGAAATTAAATGAAAAATCCAAAATTGAACTCTATTGTAAGGGAATTTGAAGAAAAAGCATTGCAGGAAGCAATAGTAAGAGAATTTGAAGAAAATGGTGGTTTAAGGCTATAGTAATTTTAAGAAAATCATGGTATCAAAACTCATGTTTGAAGTCTATGGTAATAGAATTTTAAGAAAACTATGGTTTCCATTATATAGTAAGGGAATTTTTAAAGAATCAAGGACAAAGGAAAGTGTAAGAGAATTTGAGGGAAAATAATAGTTGAAGGCTATAGTAAGGGATTTTGACAAAAATTAAGACAGAAGGCTATAGTAAGAGAATTTGAACATATTCGTGGCATTAGGGTAGCGTTAGGGAATTTGAAGAAAAATCATGACAGAATGCTATAGTAAGATAATTTTTCAAAAAAATCATGGTTTAAGGCTATTGTTAGGGAATTTAAAGCAAATAATATCTAGGAAATTTTTGGATAACTAATGGTTAATGGCTATTGTAATGGAATTTAAACAAAATGAATATTGAATGTTGTTGTGACATAATTTTAAAAAAAATTAGAGCAGAAGGTATAGTTAGGAAATTATATGAAAAATCCAAATTGAAGACTCTAGTAAGGGAATTTGAAGTAATAGCATTGTTGGAACCTATAGTAAGAGAATTTGAAGAAAATGGTGGTTCAAGGCTACAGTAATTTGAAGAAATTCATGGTAGCAAAACTCATAGCTGAAGTTTATGGTAAAAGAATTTTATGAAAACTATGGTTGAAGGCTATAGTTAGAGAATTTTAAAAGAACCAAGGAAAAAGGAAAGAGTAAGAGAATTTGAAGGAAAATAATAGTTGAAGGCAATAGTAAGGGACTTTTGAAAAAATTTAAGACGAAAGGCTATAGTAAGAGAATTTGAAGATATTCGTGACATAAGTCTAGAGTTAGGGAATTTGAAGAAAAATCATGTATGAAGGCTATAGTAAGAGAACTTTTGAAAAAATAATGGTTAAAGGCTATTGTAAGAGAATTAAAAAAAATAATTCTGAGGGAATTTTAGTAAAAGTCATGGTTAATGGATACTGTAATGGAATTTAATGAAAATAAATTTTGAATGTAATTGTGAGATAATTTTAAAAAAATTAGAGGTGTAGGTATAGTTAGGAAATTATATGAAAAATACAAATTGAACACAATAGAAAGGGAATTTGAAGAAAAAGCTTTGCTGGAAGCAATAGTAAGAGAATTTGAAGAAAATGGTGGTTTAAGGCTATAGTAATTTTAAGAAAATCATGGTATCAAAACTCATGGTTGAAGTCTATGGTAAAAGAATTTTAAGAAAATTATGGTTGTAGTATATAGTAAGGGAATTTTAAAAGAATCAAGGACAAAGGAAAGAGTAAGAGAATTTGAAGGAAAATAATTGTTGAAGGCTATAGTAAGGGACTTTTGATAAAAATTATGACGGAAGGCTATAGTAAGAGAATTTGAACATATTCGTGGCATTAGGGTAGCGTTAGGGAATTTGAAGAAAAATCACGACTGAATGCTAAAGTAAGAGAATTTTTCAAAAAATCATGGTTTAAGGCTATTGTTAGGGAATTTAAAGCAAATAATATCTAGGGAATTTTTGGATAACTCATGGTTAATGGCTATTGTAATGGAATTTAAACAAAATGAATATTGAATGTTGTTGTGACATAATTTTAAAAAAATCAGAGCAGAAGGTATAGTTAGGAAATTATATGAAAAATCCAAATTGAAGACTCTAGTAAGGGAATTTGAAGTAATAGCATTGTTGGAACCTATAGTAAGAGAATTTGAAGAAAATGTTGGTTCAAGGCTATAGTAATTTGAAGAAATTCATGGTAGCAAAACTCATAGCTGAAGTTTATGGTAAAAGAATTTTAAGAAAACTATGGTTGAAGGCTATAGTTAGGGAATTTTAAAGAACCAAGGAAAAAGGAAAGAGTAAGAGAATTTGAAGGAAAATAATAGTTGAAGGCAATAGTAAGGGACTTTTGAAAAAAACTTAGAAGACTATAGGCTATAGTAAGAGAATTTGAAGATATTCGTGACATAAGTCTAGAGTTAGCGAATTTGAAGAAAAATCATGTATGAAGGCTATAGTAAGAGAACTTTTGAAAAAATAATGGTTAAAGGCTATTGTAAGAGAATGAAAAAAAATAATTCTGAGGGAATTTTAGTAAAAGTCATGGTTAATGGATACTGTAATGGAATTTAATGAAAATAAACTTTGAATGTAATTGTGAGATAATTTTAAAAAAATCAGAGGTGTAGGTATAGTTAGGAAATTAAATGAAAAATCCAAAATTGAACTCTATTGTAAGGGAATTTGAAGAAAAAGCATTGCAGGAAGCAATAGTAAGAGAATTTGAAGAAAATGGTGGTTTAAGGCTATAGTAATTTTAAGAAAATCATGGTATCAAAACTCATGTTTGAAGTCTATGGTAATAGAATTTTAAGAAAACTATGGTTTCAGTATATAGTAAGGGAATTTTAAAAGAATCAAGGACAAAGGAAAGTGTAAGAGAATTTGAGGGAAAATAATAGTTGAAGGCTATAGTAAGGGATTTTGACAAAAATTAAGACAGAAGGCTATAGTAAGAGAATTTGAACATATTCGTGGCATTAGGGTAGCGTTAAGGGAATTTGAAGAAAAATCATGACAGAATGCTATAGTAAGATAATTTTTCAAAAAAATCATGGTTTAAGGCTATTGTTAGGGAATTTAAAGCAAATAATATCTAGGGAATTTTTGGATAACTAATGGTTAATGGCTATTGTAATGGAATTTAAACAAAATGAATATTGAATGTTGTTGTGACATAATTTTAAAAAAATTAGAGCAGAAGGTATAGTTAGGAAATTATATGAAAAATCCAAATTGAAGACTCTAGTAAGGGAATTTGAAGTAATAGCATTGTTGTAACCTATAATAAGAGAATTTGAAGAAAATGGTGGTTCAAGGCTATAGTAATTTGAAGAAATTCATGGTAGCAAAACTCATGGCTGAAGTTTATGGTAAAAGAATTTTAAGAAAACTATGGTTGAAGGCTATAGTTAGGGAATTTTAAAAGAATGAAGGAAAAATGATAGATTAAGAGAATTTGAAGGAAAATAATAGTTGAAGGCTATAGTAAGGGACTTTTGACAAAAATTATGATGGAAGGCTATAGTAAGAGAATTTGAACATATTTGTGGCATTAGGGTAGCGTTAGGGAATTTGAAGAAAAATCACGACTGAATGCTAAAGTAAGAGAATTTTTCAAAAAATCATGGTTTAAGGCTATTGTTAGAGAATTTAAAGCAAATAATTCCTAGGGAATTTTTGGATAACTCATGGTTAATGGCTATTGTAATGGAATTTAAACAAAATGAATATTGAATGTTGTTGTGACATAATTTTAAAAAAATTAGAGCAGAAGGTATAGTTAGGAAATTATATGAAAAATCCAAATTGAAGACTCTAGTAAGGGAATTTGAAGTAATAGCATTGTTGGAACCTATAGTAAGAGAATTTGAAGAAAATGGTGGTTCAAGGCTATAGTAATTTGAAGAAATTCATGGTAGCAAAACTCATAGCTGAAGTTTATGGTAAAAGAATTTTAAGAAAACTATGGTTGAAGGCTATAGTTAGGGAGTTTTAAAAGAACCAAGGAAAAAGGAAAGAGTAAGAGAATTTGAAGGAAAATAATAGTTGAAGGCAATAGTAAGGGACTTTTGAAAAAATTTAAGACTAAAGGCTATAGTAAGAGAATTTGAAGATATTCGTGACATAAGTCTAGAGTTAGGGAATTTGAAGAAAAATCATGTATGAAGGCTATAGTAAGAGAACTTTTGAAAAAAATAATGGTTAAAGGCTATTGTAAGAGAATTAAAAAATAATTCTGAGGGAATTTTAGTAAAAGTCATGGTTAATGGATAACGGTAATGGAATTTAATGAAAATAAATTTTGAATGTAATTGTGAGATAATTTTAAAAAAATCAGAGGTGAAGGTATAGTTAGGAAATTAAATGAAAAATCCAAATTTGAACACTATTGTAAGGGAATTTGAAGAAAAAGCATTGCAGGAAGCAATAGTAAGAGAATTTGAAGAAAATGGTGGTTTAAGGCTATAGTAATTTTAAGAAAATCATGGTATCAAAACTCTTGTTTGAAGTCTATGGTAATAGAATTTTAAGAAAACCATGGTTTCCGTATATAGTAAGGGAATTTTTAAAGAATCAAGGACAAAGGAAAGTGTAAGAGAATTTGAGGGAAAATAATAGTTGAAGGCTATAGTAAGGGATTTTGACAAAAATTAAGACAGAAGGCTATAGTAAGAGAATTTGAACATATTCGTGGGCATTAGGGTAGCGTTAGGGAATTTGAAGAAAAATCATGACAGAATGCTATAGTAAGATAATTTTTCAAAAAAATCATGGTTTAAGGCTATTGTTAGGGAATTTAAAGCAAATAATATCTAGGAAAATTTTGGATAACTAATGGTTAATGGCTATTGTAATGGAATTTAAACAAAATGAATATTGAATGTTGTTGTGACATAATTTTAAAAAAATTAGAGCAGAAGGTATAGTTAGGAAATTATATGAAAAATCAAAATTGAAGACTCTAGTAAGGGAATTTGAAGTAATAGCATTTTGGAACCTATAGTAAGAGAATTTGAAGAAAATGGTGGTTCAAGGCTACAGTAATTTGAAGAAATTCAGGGTAGCAAAACTCATAGCTGAAGTTTATGGTAAAAAAGAATTTTAAGAAAACTATGGTTGAAGGCTATCGTTAGGGAATTTTAAAAGAACCAAGGAAAAAGGAAAAGAGTAAGAGAATTTGAAGGAAAATAATAGTTGAAGGCAATAGTAAGGGACTTTTGAAAAAAAATTTAAGACGAAAGGCTATAGTAAGAGAATTTGAAGATATTCGTGACATAAGTCTAGAGTTAGGGAATTTGAAGAAAAATCATGTATGAAGGCTATAGTAAGAGAACTTTTGAAAAAATAATGGTTAAAGGCTATTGTAAGAGAATTAAAAAAAAATTTCTGAGGGAATTTTAGTAAAAGTCATGGTTAATGGATACTGTAATGGAATTTAATGAAAATAAATTTTGAATGTAATTGTGAGATAATTTTAAAAATCAGAGGAGTAGGTATAGTTTGGAAATTAAATGAAAAATCCAAAATTGAACTCTATTGTAAGGGAATTTGAAGAAAAAACATTGCAGGAAGCAATAGTAAGAGAATTTGAAGAAAATGGTGGTTTAAGGCTATAGTAATTTTAAGAAAATCATGGTATCAAAACTCATGTTTGAAGTCTATGGTAATAGAATTTTAAGAAAACTATGGTTTCAGTATATAGTAAGGGAATTTTAAAAGAATCAAGGACAAAGGAAAGTGTAAGAGAATTTGAGGGAAAATAATAGTTGAAGGCTATAGTAAGGGATTTTGACAAAAATTAAGACAGAAGGCTATAGTAAGAGAATTTGAACATATTAAGTGGCATTAGGGTAGCGTTAGGGAATTTGAAGAAAAATCATGACAGAATGCTATAGTAAGATAATTTTTCAAAAAATCATGGTTTAAGGCTATTGTTAGGGAATTTAAAGCAAATAATATCTAGGGAATTTTTGGATAACTAATGGTTAATGGCTATTGTAATGGAATTTAAACAAAATGAATATTGAATGTTGTTGTGACATAATTTTAAAAAAAAAATTAGAGCAGAAGGTATAGTTAGGAAATTATATGAAAAATCCAAATTGAAGACTCTAGTAAGGGAATTTGAAGTAATAGCATTGTTGGAACCTATAGTAAGAGAATTTGAAGAAAATGGTGGTTCAAGGCTACAGTAATTTGAAGAAATTCATGGTAGCAAAACTCACAGCTGAAGTTTTGGTAAAAGAATTTTAAGAAAACTATGGTTGAAGGCTATAGTTAGGGAATTTTAAAAGAACCAAGGAAAAAAAGGAAAGAGTAAGAGAATTTGAAGGAAAATAATAGTTGAAGGCAATAGTAAGGGACTTTTGAAAAAATTTAAGACTAAAGGCTATAGTAAGAGAATTTGAAGATATTCGTGACATAAGTCTAGAGTTAGGGAATTTGAAGAAAAATCATGTATGAAGGCTATAGTAAGAGAACTTTTGAAAAAATAATGGTTAAAGGCTATTGTAAGAGAATTAAAAAAAATAATTCTGAGGGAATTTTAGTAAAAGTCATGGTTAATGGATACGGTAATGGAATTTAATGAAAATAAATTTTGAATGTAATTGTGAGATAATTTTAAAAAAATCAGAGGTGAAGGTATAGTTAGGAAATTAAATGAAAAATCCAAATTTGAACACTATTGTAAGGGAATTTGAAGAAAAAGCATTGCAGGAAGCAATAGTAAGAGAATTTGAAGAAAATGGTGGTTTAAGGCTATAGTAATTTTAAGAAAATCATGGTATCAAAACTCTTGTTTGAAGTCTATGGTAATAGAATTTTAAGAAAACCATGGTTTCCGTATATAGTAAGGGAATTTTTAAAGAATCAAGGACAAAGGAAAGTGTAAGAGAATTTGAGGGAAAATAATAGTTGAAGGCTATAGTAAGGGATTTTGACAAAAATTAAGACAGAAGGCTATAGTAAGAGAATTTGAACATATTCGTGGCATTAGGGTAGCGTTAGGGAATTTGAAGAAAAATCATGACAGAATGCTATAGTAAGATAATTTTTCAAAAAATCATGGTTTAAGGCTATTGTTAGGGAATTTAAAGCAAATAATATCTAGGAAAATTTTGGATAACTAATGGTTAATGGCTATTGTAATGGAATTTAAACAAAATGAATATTGAATGTTGTTGTGACATAATTTTAAAAAAATTAGAGCAGAAGGTATAGTTAGGAAATTATATGAAAAATCCAAATTGAAGACTCTAGTAAGGGAATTTGAAGTAATAGCATTTTTGGAACCTATAGTAAGAGAATTTGAAGAAAATGGTGGTTCAAGGCTACAGTAATTTGAAGAAATTCAGGGTAGCAAAACTCATAGCTGAAGTTTATGGTAAAAGAATTTTAAGAAAACTATGGTTGAAGGCTATCGTTAGGGAATTTTAAAAGAACCAAGGAAAAAGGAAAGAGTAAGAGAATTTGAAGGAAAATAATAGTTGAAGGCAATAGTAAGGGACTTTTGAAAAAATTTAAGACGAAAGGCTATAGTAAGAGAATTTGAAGATATTCGTGACATAAGTCTAGAGTTAGGGAATTTGAAGAAAAATCATGTATGAAGGCTATAGTAAGAGAACTTTTGAAAAAATAATGGTTAAAGGCTATTGTAAGAGAATTAAAAAAAATAATTCTGAGGGAATTTTAGTAAAAGTCATGGTTAATGGATACTGTAATGGAATTTAATGAAAATAAATTTTGAATGTAATTGTGAGATAATTTTAAAAAAATCAGAGGAGTAGGTATAGTTTGGAAATTAAATGAAAAATCCAAAATTGAACTCTATTGTAAGGGAATTTGAAGAAAAAACATTGCAGGAAGCAATAGTAAGAGAATTTGAAGAAAATGGTGGTTTAAGGCTATAGTAATTTTAAGAAAATCATGGTATCAAAACTCATGTTTGAAGTCTATGGTAATAGAATTTTAAGAAAACTATGGTTTCAGTATATAGTAAGGGAATTTTAAAAGAATCAAGGACAAAGGAAAGTGTAAGAGAATTTGAGGGAAAATAATAGTTGAAGGCTATAGTAAGGGATTTTGACAAAAATTAAGACAGAAGGCTATAGTAAGAGAATTTGAACATATTCGTGGCATTAGGGTAGCGTTAGGGAATTTGAAGAAAAATCATGACAGAATGCTATAGTAAGATAATTTTTCAAAAAATCATGGTTTAAGGCTATTGTTAGGGAATTTAAAGCAAATAATATCTAGGGAATTTTTGGATAACTAATGGTTAATGGCTATTGTAATGGAATTTAAACAAAATGAATATTGAATGTTGTTGTGACATAATTTTAAAAAAATTAGAGCAGAAGGTATAGTTAGGAAATTATATGAAAAATCCAAATTGAAGACTCTAGTAAGGGAATTTGAAGTAATAGCATTGTTGGAACCTATAGTAAGAGAATTTGAAGAAAATGGTGGTTCAAGGCTACAGTAATTTGAAGAAATTCATGGTAGCAAAACTCACAGCTGAAGTTTTTGGTAAAAGAATTTTAAGAAAACTATGGTTGAAGGCTATAGTTAGGGAATTTTAAAAGAACCAAGGAAAAAGGAAAGAGTAAGAGAATTTGAAGGAAAATAATAGTTGAAGGCAATAGTAAGGGACTTTTGAAAAAATTTAAGACTAAAGGCTATAGTAAGAGAATTTGAAGATATTCGTGACATAAGTCTAGAGTTAGGGAATTTGAAGAAAAATCATGTATGAAGGCTATAGTAAGAGAACTTTTGAAAAAATAATGGTTAAAGGCTATTGTAAGAGAATTAAAAAAAATAATTCTGAGGGAATTTTAGTAAAAGTCATGGTTAATGGATACGGTAATGGAATTTAATGAAAATAAATTTTGAATGTAATTGTGAGATAATTTTAAAAAAATCAGAGGTGTAGGTATAGTTAGGAAATTAAATGAAAAATCCAAAATTGAACTCTATTGTAAGGGAATTTGAAGAAAAAGCATTGCAGGAAGCAATAGTAAGAGAATTTGAAGAAAATGGTGGTTTAAGGCTATAGTAATTTTAAGAAAATCATGGTATCAAAACTCATGTTTGAAGTCTATGGTAATAGAATTTTAAGAAAACTATGGTTTCCGTATATAGTAAGGGAATTTTTAAAGAATCAAGGACAAAGGAAAGTGTAAGAGAATTTGAGGGAAAATAATAGTTGAAGGCTATAGTAAGGGATTTTGACAAAAATTAAGACAGAAGGCTATAGTAAGAGAATTTGAACATATTCGTGGCATTAGGGTAGCGTTAGGGAATTTGAAGAAAAATCATGACAGAATGCTATAGTAAGATAATTTTTCAAAAAATCATGGTTTAAGGCTATTGTTAGGGAATTTAAAGCAAATAATATCTAGGAAATTTTTGGATAACTAATGGTTAATGGCTATTGTAATGGAATTTAAACAAAATGAATATTGAATGTTGTTGTGACATAATTTTAAAAAAATTAGAGCAGAAGGTATAGTTAGGAAATTATATGAAAAATCCAAATTGAAGACTCTAGTAAGGGAATTTGAAGTAATAGCATTGTTGGAACCTATAGTAAGAGAATTTGAAGAAAATGGTGGTTCAAGGCTACAGTAATTTGAAGAAATTCATGGTAGCAAAACTCATATCTGAAGTTTATGGTAAAAGAATTTTAAGAAAACTATGGTTGAAGGCTATAGTTAGGGAATTTTAAAAGAACCAAGGAAAAAGGAAAGAGTAAGAGAATTTGAAGGAAAATAATAGTTGAAGGCAATAGTAAGGGACTTTTGAAAAAATTTAAGACGAAAGGCTATAGTAAGAGAATTTGAAGATATTCGTGACATAAGTCTAGAGTTAGGGAATTTGAAGAAAAATCATGTAAGAAGGCTATAGTAAGAGAACTTTTGAAAAAATAATGGTTAAAGGCTATTGTAAGAGAATTAAAAAAAATAATTCTGAGGGAATTTTAGTAAAAGTCATGGTTAATGGATACTGTAATGGAATTTAATGAAAATAAATTTTGAATGTAATTGTGAGATAATTTTAAAAAAATTAGAGGTGTAGGTATAGTTAGGAAATTATATGAAAAATACAAATTGAACACAATAGAAAGGGAATTTGAAGAAAAAGCTTTGCTGGAAGCAATAGTAAGAGAATTTGAAGAAAATGGTGGTTTAAGGCTATAGTAATTTTAAGAAAATCATGGTATCAAAACTCATGGTTGAAGTCTATGGTAAAAGAATTTTAAGAAAATTATGGTTGTAGTATATAGTAAGGGAATTTTAAAAGAATCAAGGACAAAGGAAAGAGTAAGAGAATTTGAAGGAAAATAATAGTTGAAGGCAATAGTAAGGGACTTTTGATAAAATTATGACGGAAGGCTATAGTAAGAGAATTTGAACATATTCGTGGCATTAGGGTAGCGTTAGGGAATTTGAAGAAAAATCACGACTAAATGCTAAAAAATAAGAGAATTTTTCAAAAAAAAATCTTGGTTTAAAACTATTGTTAGGGAATTTAAAGCAAATAATATCTAGGGAATTTTTGGATAACTCATGGTTAATGGCTATTGTAATGGAATTTAAACAAAATGAATATTGAATGTTGTTGTGACATAATTTTAAAAAAAATCAGAGCAGAAGGTATAGTTAGGAAATTATATGAAAAATCCAAATTGAAGACTCTAGTAAGGGAATTTGAAGTAATAGCATTGTTGGAACCTATAGTAAGAGAATTTGAAGAAAATGGTGGTTCAAGGCTATAGTAATTTGAAGAAATTCATGGTAGCAAAACTCATAGCTGAAGTTTATGGTAAAAGAATTTTAAGAAAACTATGGTTGAAGGCTATAGTTAGGGAATTTTAAAAGAACCAAGGAAAAAGGAAAGAGTAAGAGAATTTGAAGGAAAATAATAGTTGAAGGCAATAGTAAGGGACTTTTTGAAAAAATTTAAGACGAAAGGCTATAGTAAGAGAATTTGAAGATATTCGTGACATAAGTCTAGAGTTAGGGAATTTGAAGAAAAATCATGTAAGAAGGCTATAGTAAGAGAACTTTTGAAAAAATAATGGTTAAAGGCTATTGTAAGAGAATTAAAAAAAATAATTCTGAGGGAATTTTAGTAAAAGTCATGGTTAATGGATACTGTAATGGAATTTAATGAAAATAAATTTTGAATGTAATTGTGAGATAATTTTAAAAAAATTAGAGGTGTAGGTATAGTTAGGAAATTATATGAAAAATACAAATTGAACACAATAGAAAGGGAATTTGAAGAAAAAGCTTTGCTGGAAGCAATAGTAAGAGAATTTGAAGAAAATGGTGGTTTAAGGCTATAGTAATTTTAAGAAAATCATGGTATCAAAACTCATGGTTGAAGTCTATGGTAAAAGAATTTTAAGAAAATTATGGTTGTAGTATATAGTAAGGGAATTTTAAAAGAATCAAGGACAAAGGAAAGAGTAAGAGAATTTGAAGGAAAATAATAGTTGAAGGCAATAGTAAGGGACTTTTGATAAAATTATGACGGAAGGCTATAGTAAGAGAATTTGAACATATTCGTGGCATTAGGGTAGCGCTTAGGGAATTTGAAGAAAAATCACTACTAAATGCTAAAGTAAGAGAATTTTTCAAAAAATCTTGGTTTAAGGCTATTGTTAGGGAATTTAAAGCAAATAATATCTAGGGAATTTTTGGATAACTCATGGTTAATGGCTATTGTAATGGAATTTAAACAAAATGAATATTGAATGTTGTTGTGACATAATTTTAAAAAAATCAGAGCAGAAGGTATAGTTAGGAAATTATATGAAAAAAAATCCAAATTGAAGACTCTAGTAAGGGAATTTGAAGTAATAGCATTGTTGGAACCTATAGTAAGAGAATTTGAAGAAAAAATGGTGGTTCAAGGCTATAGTAATTTGAAGAAATTCCTGGTAGCAAAACTCATAGCTGAAGTTTATGGTAAAAGAATTTTAAGAAAACTATGGTTGAAGGCTATAGTTAGGGAATTTTAAAAGAACCAAGGAAAAAAGGAAAGAGTAAGAGAATTTGAAGGAAAATAATAGTTGAAGGCAATAGTAAGGGACTTTTGAAAAAATTTAAGACGAAAGGCTATAGTAAGAGAATTTGAAGATATTCGTGACATAAGTCTAGAGTTAGGGAATTTGAAGAAAAATCATGTATGAAGGCTATAGTAAGAGAACTTTTGAAAAAATAATGGTTAAAGGCTATTGTAAGAGAATGAAAAAAAGTAATTCTGAGGGAATTTTAGTAAAAGTCATGGTTAATGGATACTGTAATGGAATTTAATGAAAATAAATTTTGAATGTAATTGTGAGATAATTTTAAAAAAATCAGAGGAGTAGGTATAGTTAGGAAATTAAATGAAAAATCCAAAATTGAACTCTATTGTAAGGGAATTTGAAGAAAAAACATTGCAGGAAGCAATAGTAAGAGAATTTGAAGAAAATGGTGGTTTAAGGCTATAGTAATTTTAAGAAAATCATGGTATCAAAACTCATGTTTGAAGTCTATGGTAATAGAATTTTAAGAAAACTATGGTTTCAGTATATAGTAAGGGAATTTTAAAAGAATCAAGGACAAAGGAAAGTGTAAGAGAATTTGAGGGAAAATAATAGTTGAAGGCTATAGTAAGGGATTTTGACAAAAATTAAGACAGAAGGCTATAGTAAGAGAATTTGAACATATTCGTGGCATTAGGGTAGCATTAGGGAATTTGAAGAAAAATCATGACAGAATGCTATAGTAAGATAATTTTTCAAAAAATCATGGTTTAAGGCTATTGTTAGGGAATTTAAAGCAAATAATATCTAGGGAATTTTTGGATAACTAATGGTTAATGGCTATTGTAATGGAATTTAAACAAAATGAATATTGAATGTTGTTGTGACATAATTTTAAAAAAATTAGAGCAGAAGGTATAGTTAGGAAATTATATGAAAAATCCAAATTGAAGACTCTAGTAAGGGAATTTGAAGTAATAGCATTGTTGGAACCTATAGTAAGAGAATTTGAAGAAAATGGTGGTTCAAGGCTACAGTAATTTGAAGAAATTCATGGTAGCAAAACTCATAGCTGAAGTTTATGGTAAAAAAATTTTAAGAAAACTATGGTTGAAGGCTATAGTTAGGGAATTTTAAAAGAACCAAGGAAAAAAGGAAAGAGTAAGAGAATTTGAAGGAAAATAATAGTTGAAGGCAATAGTAAGGGACTTTTGAAAAATTTAAGACTAAAGGCTATAGTAAGAGAATTTGAAGATATTCGTGACATAAGTCTAGAGTTAGGGAATTTGAAGAAAAATCATGTATGAAGGCTATAGTAAGAGAACTTTTGAAAAATAATGGTTAAAGGCTATTGTAAGAGAATTAAAAAAAATAATTCTGAGGGAATTTTAGTAAAAGTCATGGTTAATGGATACTGGTAATGGAATTTAATGAAAATAAATTTTGAATGTAATTGTGAGATAATTTTAAAAAAATCAGAGGTGTAGGTATAGTTAGGAAATTAAATGAAAAATCCAAATTTGAACACTATTGTAAGGGAATTTGAAGAAAAAGCATTGCAGGAAGCAATAGTAAGAGAATTTGAAGAAAATGGTGGTTTAAGGCTATAGTAATTTTAAGAAAATCATGGTATCAAAACTCTTGTTTGAAGTCTATGGTAATAGAATTTTAAGAAAACTATGGTTTCCGTATATAGTAAGGGAATTTTTAAAGAATCAAGGACAAAGGAAAGTGTAAGAGAATTTGAGGGAAAATAATAGTTGAAGGCTATAGTAAGGGATTTTGACAAAAATTAAGACAGAAGGCTATAGTAAGAGAATTTAAACATATTCGTGGCATTAGGGTAGCGTTAGGGAATTTGAAGAAAAATCATGACAGAATGCTATAGTAAGATAATTTTTCAAAAATCATGGTTTAAGGCTATTGTTAGGGAATTTAAAGCAAATAATATCTAGGAAATTTTTGGATAACTAATGGTTAATGGCTATTGTAATGGAATTTAAACAAAATGAATATTGAATGTTGTTGTGACATAATTTTAAAAAAAATTAGAGCAGAAGGTATAGTTAGGAAATTATATGAAAAATCCAAATTGAAGACTCTAGAAAGGGAATTTGAAGTAATAGCATTGTTGGAACCTATAGTAAGAGAATTTGAAGAAAATGGTGGTTCAAGGCTACAGTAATTTGAAGAAATTCATGGTAGCAAAACTCATAGCTGAAGTTTATGGTAAAAAAGAATTTTAAGAAAACTATGGTTGAAGGCTATAGTTAGGGAATTTTAAAAGAACCAAGGAAAAAGGAAAGAGTAAGAGAATTTGAAGGAAAATAATAGTTGAAGGCAATAGTAAGGGACTTTTGAAAAAAAAATAAGACGAAAGGCTATAGTAAGAGAATTTGAAGATATTCGTGACATAAGTCTAGAGTTAGGGAATTTGAAGAAAAATCATGTATGAAGGCTATAGTAAGAGAACTTTTGAAAAAATAATGGTTAAAGGCTATTGCAAGAGAATTAAAAAAAAAATAATTCTGAGGGAATTTTAGTAAAAGTCATGGTTAATGGATACTGTAATGGAATTTAATGAAAATAAATTTTGAATGTAATTGTGAGATAATTTTAAAAAAAAAAGAGGTGTAGGTATAGTTAGGAAATTATATGAAAAATACAAATTGAACACAATAGAAAGGGAATTTGAAGAAAAAAAAAGCTTTGCTGGAAGCAATAGTAAGAGAATTTGAAGAAAATGGTGGTTTAAGGCTATAGTAATTTTAAGAAAATCATGGTATCAAAACTCATGGTTGAAGTCTATGGTAAAAGAATTTTAAGAAAATTATGGTTGTAGTATATAGTAAGGGAATTTTAAAAAGAATCAAGGACAAAGGAAAGAGTAAGAGAATTTGAAGGAAAATAATAGTTGAAGGCAATAGTAAGGGACTTTTGATAAAATTATGACGGAAGGCTATAGTAAGAGAATTTGAACATATTCGTGGCATTAGGGTAGCGTTAGGGAATTTGAAGAAAAATCACGACTGAATGCTAAAGTAAGAGAATTTTTCAAAAAAATCTTGGTTTAAAGCTATTGTTAGGGAATTTAAAGCAAATAATATCTAGGGAATTTTGGATAACTCATGGTTAATGGCTATTGTAATGGAATTTAAACAAAATGAATATTGAATGTTGTTGTGACATAATTTTAAAAAAAATCAGAGCAGAAGGTATAGTTAGGAAATTATATGAAAAATCCAAATTGAAGACTCTAGTAAGGGAATTTGAAGTAATAGCATTGTTGGAACCTATAGTAAGAGAATTTGAAGAAAATGGTGGTTCAAGGCTATAGTAATTTGAAGAAATTCATGGTAGCAAAACTCATAGCTGAAGTTTATGGTAAAAGAATTTTAAGAAAACTATGGTTGAAGGCTATAGTTAGGGAATTTTAAAAGAACCAAGGAAAAAAGGAAAAGAGTAAGAGAATTTGAAGGAAAATAATAGTTGAAGGCAATAGTAAGGGACTTTTGAAAAAATTTAAGACTAAAGGCTATAGTAAGAGAAGTTGAAGATATTCGTGACATAAGTCTAGAGTTAGCTTAATTTGAAGAAAAAAATCATGTATGAAGGCTATAGTAAGAGAACTTTTGAAAAAAATAATGGTTAAAGGCTATTGTAAGAGAATGAAAAAAAAAAATAATTCTGAGGGAATTTTAGTAAAAGTCATGGTTAATGGATACTGTAATGGAATTTAATGAAAATAAATTTTGAATGTAATTGTGAGATAATTTTAAAAAAATCAGAGGTGTAGGTATAGTTAGGAAATTAAATGAAAAATCCAAAATTGAACTCTATTGTAAGGGAATTTGAAGAAAAAGCATTGCAGGAAGCAATAGTAAGAGAATTTGAAGAAAGTGGTGGTTTAAGGCTATAGTAATTTTAAGAAAATCATGGTATCAAAACTCATGTTTGAAGTCTATGGTAATAGAATTTTAAGAAAACTATGGTTTCCGTATATAGTAAGGGAATTTTAAAAGAATCAAGGACAAAGGAAAGTGTAAGAGAATTTGAGGGAAAATAATAGTTGAAGGCTATAGTAAGGGATTTTGACAAAAAAAATTAAGACAGAAGGCTATAGTAAGAGAATTTGAACATATTCGTGGCATTAGGGTAGCGTTAGGGAATTTGAAGAAAAATCATGACAGAATGCTATAGTAAGATAATTTTTCAAAAAATCATGGTTTAAGGCTATTGTTAGGGAATTTAAAGCAAATAATATCTAGGAAATTTTTGGATAACTAATGGTTAATGGCTATTGTAATGGAATTTAAACAAAATGAATATTGAATGTTGTTGTGACATAATTTTAAAAAAAATTAGAGCAGAAGGTATAGTTAGGAAATTATATGAAAAAAAATCCAAATTGAAGACTCTAGTAAGGGAATTTGAAGTAATAGCATTGTTGGAACCTATAGTAAGAGAATTTGAAGAAAATGGTGGTTCAAGGCTACAGTAATTTGAAGAAATTCATGGTAGCAAAACTCATAGCTGAAGTTTATGGTAAAAGAATTTTAAGAAAACTATGGTTGAAGGCTATAGTTAGGGAATTTTAAAAGAACCAAGGAAAAAGGAAAGAGTAAGAGAATTTGAAGGAAAATAATAGTTGAAGGCAATAGTAAGGGACTTTTGAAAAAATTTAAGATGAAAGGCTATAGTAAGAGAATTTGAAGATATTCGTGACATAAGTCTAGAGTTAGGGAATTTGAAGAAAAATCATGTATGAAGGCTATAGTAAGAGAACTTTTGAAAAAATAATGGTTAAAGGCTATTGTAAGAGAATTAAAAAAAATAATTCTGAGGGAATTTTAGTAAAAGTCATGGTTAATGGATACTGTAATGGAATTTAATGAAAATAAATTTTGAATGTAATTGTGAGATAATTTTAAAAAAAAAATAGAGGTGTAGGTATAGTTAGGAAATTATATGAAAAATACAAATTGAACACAATAGAAAGGGAATTTGAAGAAAAAGCTTTGCTGGAAGCAATAGTAAGAGAATTTGAAGAAAATGGTGGTTTAAGGCTATAGTAATTTTAAGAAAATCATGGTATCAAAACTCATGGTTGAAGTCTATGGTAAAAGAATTTTAAGAAAATAATGGTTGTAGTATATAGTAAGGGAATTTTAAAAGAATCAAGGACAAAGGAAAGAGTAAGAGAATTTGAAGGAAAATAATTGACGAAGGCTATAGTAAGGGACTTTTGATAAAAATTATGACGGAAGGCTATAGTAAGAGAATTTGAACATATTCGTGGCATTAGTGTAGCGTTAGGGAATTTGAAGAAAAATCACGACTGAATGCTAAAGTAAGAGAATTTTTCAAAAAATCATGGTTTAAGGCTATTGTTAGGGAATTTAAAGCAAATAATATCTAGGGAATTTTTGGATAACTCATGGTTAATGGCTATTGTAATGGAATTTAAACAAAATGAATATTGAATGTTGTTGTGACATAATTTTAAAAAAATCAGAGCAGAAGGTATAGTTAGGAAATTATATGAAAAATCCAAATTGAAGACTCTAGTAAGGGAATTTGAAGTAATAGCATTGTTGGAACCTATAGTAAGAGAATTTGAAGAAAATGGTGGTTCAAGGCTATAGTAATTTGAAGAAATTCATGGTAGCAAAACTCATAGCTGAAGTTTATGGTAAAAGAATTTTAAGAAAACTATGGTTGAAGGCTATAGTTAGGGAATTTTAAAAAGAACCAAGGAAAAAGGAAAAGAGTAAGAGAATTTGAAGGAAAATAGTAGTTGAAGGCAATAGTAAGGGACTTTTGAAAAAAATTTAAGACTATAGGCTATAGTAAGAGAATTTGAAGATATTCGTGACATAAGTCTAGAGTTAGCTTAATTTGAAGAAAAAAAATCATGTATGAAGGCTATAGTAAGAGAACTTTTGAAAAAAATGGTTAAAGGCTATTGTAAGAGAATGAAAAAAAAATAATTCTGAGGGAATTTTAGTAAAAGTCATGGTTAATGGATACTGTAATGGAATTTAATGAAAATAAATTTTGAATGTAATTGTGAGATAATTTTAAAAAATCAGAGGTGTAGGTATAGTTAGGAAATTAAATGAAAAATCCAAAATTGAACTCTATTGTAAGGGAATTTGAAGAAAAAGCATTGCAGGAAGCAATAGTAAGAGAATTTGAAGAAAATGGTGGTTTAAGGCTATAGTAATTTTAAGAAAATCATGGTATCAAAACTCATGTTTGAAGTCTATGGTAATAGAATTTTAAGAAAACTATGGTTTCCGTATATAGTAAGGGAATTTTTAAAGAATCAAGGACAAAGGAAAGTGTAAGAGAATTTGAGGGAAAATAATAGTTGAAGGCTATAGTAAGGGATTTTGACAAAAATTAAGACAGAAGGCTATAGTAAGAGAATTTGAACATATTCGTGGCATTAGGGTAGCGTTAGGGAATTTGAAGAAAAATCATGACAGAATGCTATAGTAAGATAATTTTTCAAAAAATCATGGTTTAAGGCTATTGTTAGGGAATTTAAAGCAAATAATATCTAGGAAATTTTTGGATAACTAATGGTTAATGGCTATTGTAATGGAATTTAAACAAAATGAATATTGAATGTTGTTGTGACATAATTTTAAAAAAATTAGAGCAGAAGGTATAGTTAGGAAATTATATGAAAAATCCAAATTGAAGACTCTAGTAAGGGAATTTGAAGTAATAGCATTGTTGGAACCTATAGTAAGAGAATTTGAAGAAAATGGTGGTTCAAGGCTACAGTAATTTGAAGAAATTCATGGAAGCAAAACTCATAGCTGAAGTTTATGGTAAAAGAATTTTAAGAAAAACTATGGTTGAAGGCTATAGTTAGGGAATTTTAAAAGAACCAAGGAAAAAAAAGGAAAGAGTAAGAGAATTTGAAGGAAAATAATAGTTGAAGTCAATAGTAAGGGACTTTTGAAAAAAATTTAAGACGAAAAGGCTATAGTAAGAGAATTTGAAGATATTCGTGACATAAGTCTAGAGTTAGGGAATTTGAAGAAAATCATGTATGAAGGCTATAGTAAGAGAACTTTTGAAAAAAAATAATGGTTAAAGGCTATTGTAAGAGAATTAAAAAAAATAATTCTGAGGGAATTTTAGTAAAAGTCATGGTTAATGGATACTGTAATGGAATTTAATGAAAATAAATTTTGAATGTAATTGTGAGATAATTTTAAAAAAATTAGAGGTGTAGGTATAGTTAGGAAATTATATGAAAAATACAAATTGATCACAATAGAAAGGGAATTTGAAGAAAAAGCTTTGCTGGAAGCAATAGTAAGAGAATTTGAAGAAAATGGTGGTTTAAGGCTATAGTAATTTTAAGAAAATCATGGTATCAAAACTCATGGTTGAAGTCTATGGTAAAAGAATTTTAAGAAAATTATGGTTGTAGTATATAGTAAGGGAATTTTAAAAGAATCAAGGACAAAGGAAAGAGTAAAGAGAATTTGAAGGAAAATAATAGTTGAAGGCAATAGTAAGGGACTTTTGATAAAATTATGACGGAAGGCTATAGTAAGAGAATTTGAACATATTCGTGGCATTAGGGTAGCGTTAGGGAATTTGAAGAAAAATCACGACTGAATGCTAAAGTAAGAGAATTTTTCAAAAAAATCTTGGTTTAAGGCTATTGTTAGGGAATTTAAAGCAAATAATATCTAGGGAATTTTTGGATAACTCATGGTTAATGGCTATTGTAATGGAATTTAAACAAAATGAATATTGAATGTTGTTGTGACATAATTTTAAAAAAAAAAAATCAGAGCAGAAGGTATAGTTAGGAAATTATATGAAAAAATCCAAATTGAAGACTCTAGTAAGGGAATTTGAAGTAATAGCATTGTTGGAACCTATAGTAAGAGAATTTGAAGAAAAAATGGTGGTTCAAGGCTATAGTAATTTGAAGAAATTCATGGTAGCAAAACTCATAGCTGAAGTTTATGGTAAAAGAATTTTAAGAAAACTATGGTTGAAGGCTATAGTTAGGGAATTTTAAAAGAACCAAGGAAAAAGGAAAGAGTAAGAGAATTTGAAGGAAAATAATAGTTGAAGGCAATAGTAAGGGACTTTTGAAAAAAATTTAAGACTAAAGGCTATAGTAAGAGAAGTTGAAGATATTCGTGACATAAGTCTAGAGTTAGCGAATTTGAAGAAAAAAATCATGTATGAAGGCTATAGTAAGAGAACTTTTGAAAAAAAATAATGGTTAAAGGCTATTGTAAGAGAATGAAAAAAAGTAATTCTGAGGGAATTTTAGTAAAAGTCATGGTTAATGGATACTGTAATGGAATTTAATGAAAATAAATTTTGAATGTAATTGTGAGATAATTTTAAAAAAATCAGAGGTGTAGGTATAGTTAGGAAATTAAATGAAAAATCCAAAATTGAACTCTATTGTAAGGGAATTTGAAGAAAAAGCATTGCAGGAAGCAATAGTAAGAGAATTTGAAGAAAGTGGTGGTTTAAGGCTATAGTAATTTTAAGAAAATCATGGTATCAAAACTCATGTTTGAAGTCTATGGTAATAGAATTTTAAGAAAACTATGGTTTCCATTATATAGTAAGGGAATTTTAAAAGAATCAAGGACAAAGGAAAGTGTAAGAGAATTTGAGGGAAAATAATAGTTGAAGGCTATAGTAAGGGATTTTGACAAAAATTAAGACAGAAGGCTATAGTAAGAGAATTTGAACATATTCGTGGCATTAGGGTAGCGTTAGGGAATTTGAAGAAAAATCATGACAGAATGCTATAGTAAGATAATTTTTCAAAAAATCATGGTTTAAGGCTATTGTTAGGGAATTTAAAGCAAATATTATCTAGGAAATTTTTGGATAACTAATGGTTAATGGCTATTGTAATGGAATTTAAACAAAATGAATATTGAATGTTGTTGTGACATAATTTTAAAAAAATTAGAGCAGAAGGTATAGTTAGGAAATTATATGAAAAATCCAAATTGAAGACTCTAGTAAGGGAATTTGAAGTAATAGCATTGTTGGAACCTATAGTAAGAGAATTTGAAGAAAATGGTGGTTCAAGGCTACAGTAATTTGAAGAAATTCATGGTAGCAAAACTCATAGCTGAAGTTTATGGTAAAAGAATTTTAAGAAAACTATGGTTGAAGGCTATAGTTAGGGAATTTTAAAAGAACCAAGGAAAAAGGAAAGAGTAAGAGAATTTGAAGGAAAATAATAGTTGAAGTCAATAGTAAGGGACTTTTGAAAAAAATTAAGACGAAAGGCTATAGTAAGAGAATTTGAAGATATTCGTGACATAAGTCTAGAGTTAGGGAATTTGAAGAAAAATCATGTATGAAGGCTATAGTAAGAGAACTTTTGAAAAAATAATGGTTAAAGGCTATTGTAAGAGAATTAAAAAAAATAATTCTGAGGGAATTTTAGTAAAAGTCATGGTTAATGGATACTCTAATGGAATTTAATGAAAATAAATTTTGAATGTAATTGTGAGATAATTTTAAAAAAAAAATTAGAGGTGTAGGTATAGTTAGGAAATTATATGAAAAAAATACAAATTGATCACAATAGAAAGGGAATTTGAAGAAAAAGCTTTGCTGGAAGCAATAGTAAGAGAATTTGAAGAAAATGGTGGTTTAAGGCTATAGTAATTTTAAGAAAATCATGGTATCAAAACTCATGGTTGAAGTCTATGGTAAAAGAATTTTAAGAAAATTATGGTTGTAGTATATAGTAAGGGAATTTTAAAAGAATCAAGGACAAAGGAAAGAGTAAGAGAATTTGAAGGAAAATAATAGTTGAAGGCAATAGTAAGGGACTTTTGATAAAATTATGACGGAAGGCTATAGTAAGAGAATTTGAACATATTCGTGGCATTAGGGTAGCGTTAGGGAATTTGAAGAAAAATCACGACTGAATGCTAAAGTAAGAGAATTTTTCAAAAAAATCTTGGTTTAAGGCTATTGTTAGGGAATTTAAAGCAAATAATATCTAGGGAATTTTTGGATAACTCATGGTTAATGGCTATTGTAATGGAATTTAAAACAAAATGAATATTGAATGTTGTTGTGACATAATTTTAAAAAAAATCAGAGCAGAAGGTATAGTTAGGAAATTATATGAAAAATCCAAATTGAAGACTCTAGTAAGGGAATTTGAAGTAATAGCATTGTTGGAACCTATAGTAAGAGAATTTGAAGAAAATGGTGGTTCAAGGCTATAGTAATTTGAAGAAATTCATGGTAGCAAAACTCATAGCTGAAGTTTATGGTAAAAGAATTTTAAGAAAACTATGGTTGAAGGCTATAGTTAGGGAATTTTAAAAGAACCAAGGAAAAAGGAAAGAGTAAGAGAATTTGAAGGAAAATAATAGTTGAAGGCAATAGTAAGGGACTTTTGAAAAAATTTAAGACTAAAGGCTATAGTAAGAGAATTTGAAGATATTCGTGACATAAGTCTAGAGTTAGCGAATTTGAAGAAAAATCATGTATGAAGGCTATAGTAAGAGAACTTTTGAAAAAATAATGGTTAAAGGCTATTGTAAGAGAATGAAAAAAAGTAATTCTGAGGGAATTTTAGTAAAAGTCATGGTTAATGGATACTGTAATGGAATTTAATGAAAATAAATTTTGAATGTAATTGTGAGATAATTTTAAAAAAATCAGAGGTGTAGGTATAGTTAGGAAATTAAATGAAAAAAATCAAAATTGAACTCTATTGTAAGGGAATTTGAAGAAAAAGCATTGCAGGAAGCAATAGTAAGAGAATTTGAAGAAAATGGTGGTTTAAGGCTATAGTAATTTTAAGAAAATCATGGTATCAAAACTCATGTTTGAAGTCTATGGTAATAGAATTTTAAGAAAACTATGGTTTCCGTATATAGTAAGGGAATTTTTAAAGAATCAAGGACAAAGGAAAGTGTAAGAGAATTTGAGGGAAAATAATAGTTGAAGGCTATAGTAAGGGATTTTGACAAAAATTAAGACAGAAGGCTATAGTAAGAGAATTTGAACATATTCGTGGCATTAGGGTAGCGTTAGGGAATTTGAAGAAAAAAAAATCATGACAGAATGCTATAGTAAGATAATTTTTCAAAAAATCATGGTTTAAGGCTATTGTTAGGGAATTTAAAGCAAATAATATCTAGGAAATTTTTGGATAACTAATGGTTAATGGCTATTGTAATGGAATTTAAACAAAATGAATATTGAATGTTGTTGTGACATAATTTTAAAAAAATTAGAGCATAAGGTATAGTTAGGAAATTATATGAAAAATCCAAATTGAAGACTCTAGTAAGGGAATTTGAAGTAATAGCATTGTTGGAACCTATAGTAAGAGAATTTGAAGAAAATGGTGGTTCAAGGCTACAGTAATTTGAAGAAATTCATGGTAGCAAAACTCATAGCTGAAGTTTATGGTAAAAGAATTTTAAGAAAACTATGGTTGAAGGCTATAGTTAGGGAATTTTAAAAGAACCAAGGAAAAAGGAAAGAGTAAGAGAATTTGAAGGAAAATAATAGTTGAAGGCAATAGTAAGGGACTTTTGAAAAAAAATTTAAGACCTAAAGGCTATAGTAAGAGAATTTGAAGATATTCGTGACATAAGTCTAGAGTTAGCTTAATTTGAAGAAAAATCATGTATGAAGGCTATAGTAAGAGAACTTTTGAAAAAAAATGGTTAAAGGCTATTGTAAGAGAATGAAAAAAAAATAATTCTGAGGGAATTTTAGTAAAAGTCATGGTTAATGGATACTGTAATGGAATTTAATGAAAATAAATTTTGAATGTAATTGTGAGATAATTTTAAAAAAATCAGAGGTGTAGGTATAGTTAGGAAATTAAATGAAAAATCCAAAATTGAACTCTATTGTAAGGGAATTTGAAGAAAAAGCATTGCAGGAAGCAATAGTAAGAGAATTTGAAGAAAATGGTGGTTTAAGGCTATAGTAATTTTAAGAAAATCATGGTATCAAAACTCATGTTTGAAGTCTATGGTAATAGAATTTTAAGAAAACTATGGTTTCAGTATATAGTAAGGGAATTTTAAAAGAATCAAGGACAAAGGAAAGTGTAAGAGAATTTGAGGGAAAATAATAGTTGAAGGCTATAGTAAGGGATTTTGACAAAAATTAAGACAGAAGGCTATAGTAAGAGAATTTGAACATATTCGTGGCATTAGGGTAGCGTTAGGGAATTTGAAGAAAAATCATGACAGAATGCTATAGGAAGATAATTTTTCAAAAAATCATGGTTTAAGGCTATTGTTAGGGAATTTAAAGCAAATAATATCTAGGGAATTTTTGGATAACTAATGGTTAATGGCTATTGTAATGGAATTTAAACAAAATGAATATTGAATGTTGTTGTGACATAATTTTAAAAAAATTAGAGCAGAAGGTATAGTTAGGAAATTATATGAAAAATCCAAATTGAAGACTCTAGTAAGGGAATTTGAAGTAATAGCATTGTTGTAACCTATAGTAAGAGAATTTGAAGAAAATGGTGGTTCAAGGCTATAGTAATTTGAAGAAATTCATGGTAGCAAAACTCATGGCTGAAGTTTATGGTAAAAGAATTTTAAGAAAACTATGGTTGAAGGCTATAGTTAGGGAATTTTAAAAGAATGAAGGAAAAATGATAGATTAAGAGAATTTGAGGGAAAATAATAGTTGAAGGCTATAGTAAGGGATTTTGACAAAAATTAAGACAGAAGGCTATAGTAAGAGAATTTGAACATATTCGTGGCATTAGGGTAGCGTTAGGGAATTTGAAGAAAAATCATGACAGAATGCTATAGTAAGATAATTTTTCAAAAAATCATGGTTTAAGGCTATTGTAAGGGAATTTAAAGCAAATAATATCTAGGAAATTTTTGGATAACTAATGGTTAATGGCTATTGTAATGGAATTTAAACAAAATGAATATTGAATGTTGTTGTGACATAATTTTAAAAAAATTAGAGCAGAAGGTATAGTTAGGAAATTATATGAAAAATCCAAATTGAAGACTCTAGTAAGGGAATTTGAAGTAATAGCATTGTTAAAACCTATAGTAAGAGAATTTGAAGAAAATGGTGGTTCAAGGCTACAGTAATTTGAAGAAATTCATGGTAGCAAAACTCATAGCTGAAGTTTATGGTAAAAGAATTTTAAGAAAACTATGGTTGAAGGCTATAGTTAGGGAATTTTAAAAGAACCAAGGAAAAAAGGAAAGAGTAAGAGAATTTGAAGGAAAATAATAGTTGAAGGCAATAGTAAGGGACTTTTGAAAAAAATTAAGACTAAAGGCTATAGTAAGAGAATTTGAAGATATTCGTGACATAAGTCTAGAGTTAGGGAATTTGAAGAAAAATCATGTATGAAGGCTATAGTAAGAGAAATTTTGAAAAAATAATGGTTAAAGGCTATTGTAAGAGAATTAAAAAAAAATTCTGAGGGAATTTTAGTAAAAGTCATGGTTAATGGATACTGTAATGGAATTTAATGAAAATAAATTTTGAATGTAATTGTGAGATAATTTTAAAAAAAAATTAGAGGTGTAGGTATAGTTAGGAAATTATATGAAAAATACAAATTGAACACAATAGAAAGGGAATTTGAAGAAAAAAAGCTTTGCTGGAAGCAATAGTAAGAGAATTTGAAGAAAATGGTGGTTTAAGGCTATAGTAATTTTAAGAAAATCATGGTATCAAAACTCATGTTTGAAGTCTATGGTAATAGAATTTTAAGAAAACTATGGTTTCCATTATATAGTAAGGGGAATTTTAAAGAATCAAGGACAAAGGAAAGTGTAAGAGAATTTGAGGGAAAATAATAGTTGAAGGCTATAGTAAGGGATTTTGACAAAAATTAAGACAGAAGGCTATAGTAAGAGAATTTGAACATATTCGTGGCATTAGGGTAGCGTTAGGGAATTTGAAGAAAAATCATGACAGAATGCTATAGTAAGATAATTTTTCAAAAAATCATGGTTTAAGGCTATTGTTAGGAATTTAAAGCAAATAATATCTAGGAAATTTTTGGATAACTAATGGTTAATGGCTATTGTAATGGAATTTAAACAAAATGAATATTGAATGTTGTTGTGACATAATTTTAAAAAAAAATTAGAGCAGAAGGTATAGTTAGGAAATTATATGAAAAAATCCAAATTGAAGACTCTAGTAAGGGAATTTGAAGTAATAGCATTGTTGGAACCTATAGTAAGAGAATTTGAAGAAAATGGTGGTTCAAGGCTACAGTAATTTGAAGAAATTCATGGTAGCAAAACTCATAGCTGAAGTTTATGGTAAAAGAATTTTAAGAAAACTATGGTTGAAGGCTATAGTTAGGGAATTTTAAAAGAACCAAGGAAAAAGAAAAAGAGTAAGAGAATTTGAAGGAAAATAATAGTTGAAGGCAATAGTAAGGGACTTTTGAAAAAAATTTAAGACGAAAGGCTATAGTAAGAGAATTTGAAGATATTCGTGACATAAGTCTAGAGTTAGGGAATTTGAAGAAAAATCATGTATGAAGGCTATAGTAAGAGAACTTTGAAAAAAATAATGGTTAAAGGCTATTGTAAGAGAATTAAAAAATAATTCTGAGGGAATTTTAGTAAAAGTCATGGTTAATGGATACTGTAATGGAATTTAATGAAAATAAATTTTGAATGTAATTGTGAGATAATTTTAAAAAATTAGAGGTGTAGGTATAGTTAGGAAATTATATGAAAAATACAAATTGAACACAATAGAAAGGGAATTTGAAGAAAAAGCTTTGCTGGAAGCAATAGTAAGAGAATTTGAAGAAAATGGTGGTTTAAGGCTATAGTAATTTTAAGAAAATCATGGTATCAAAACTCATGGTTGAAGTCTATGGTAAAAGAATTTTAAGAAAATTATGGTTGTAGTATATAGTAAGGGAATTTTAAAAGAATCAAGGACAAAGGAAAGAGTAAGAGAATTTGAAGGAAAATAATAGTAGGAAAATAATAGTTGAAGGCTATAGTAAGGGACTTTTCATAAAAATTATGACGTTAGGCTATAGTAAGAGAATTTGAACATATTCGTGGCATTAGGGGAGCGTTAGGGAATTTGAAGAAAAATCACGACCGAATGCTAAAGTAAGAGAATTTTTCAAAAAATCATGGTTTAAAGCTATTGTTACGGAATTTAAAGCAAACAATATCTAGGGAATTTTTGGATAACTCTTGGTTAATGGCTATTGTAATGGAATTTAAACAAAATGAATATTGAATGTTGTTGTGACATAATTTTAAAAAAATCAGAGCAGATGGTATAGTTAGGAAATTATATGAAAAATCCAAATTGAAGTCTCTAGTAAGGGAATTTGAAGTAATAGCATTGTTGGAACCTATAGTAAGAGAATTTGAAGAAAATGGTGGTTCAAGGCTATAGTAATTTGAAGAAATTCGTGGTAGCAAAAACTCATAGCTGAAGTTTATGGTAAAATAATTTTAAGAAAACTATGGTTGAAGGCTATAGTTAGGGAATTTTAAAAGAACCAAGGAAAAAGGAAAGAGTAAGAGAATTTGAAGGAAAATAATAGTTGAAGGCAATAGTAAGGGACTTTTGAAAAAATTTAAGACTAAAGGCTATAGTAAGAGAATTTGCAGATATTAAGTGACATAAGTCTAGAGTTAGGGAATTTGAAGAAAAATCATGTATGAAGGCTATAGTAAGAGAACTTTTGAAAAAAAATTGTTAAAAGGCTATTGTAAGAGAATTAAAAAAAAATAATTCTGAGGGAATTTTAGTTAAAGTCATGGTTAATGGCTACTGTAATGGAATTTAAAGAAAATAAATGTTGAATGTAATTGTGAGATAATTTTAAAAAAATTAGAGGTGTAGGTATAGTTAGGAAATTATATGAAAAAAAAACCAAATTGAACACAATAGTAAGGGAATTTGAAGAAAAGCTTTGCTGGAAGCAATAGTAAGAGAATTTGAAGAAAATGGTGGTTTAAGGCTATAGTAATTTTAAGAAAATCGTGGTATCAAAACTTCGTGGTTGAAGTCTATGGTAAAAAAAAGAATTTTAAGAAAATTATGGTTGTAGTATATAGTAAGGGAATTTTAAAAGAATCAAGGACAAAGGAAAGAGTAAGAGAATTTGAAGGAAAATAAAAGTTGAAGGCAATAGTAAGGGACTTTTGATAAAATTATGACGGAAGGCTATAGTAAGAGAATTTGAACATATTCGTGGCATTAGGGTAGCGTTAGGGAATTTGAAGAAAAATCACGACTGAATGCTAAAGAAAGAGAATTTTTCAAAAAATCTTGGTTTAAGGCTATTGTTAGGGAATTTAAAGCAAATAATATATAGGGAATTTTTGGATAACTCATGGTTAATGGCTATTGTAATGGAATTTAAACAAAATGAATATTGAATGTTGTTGTGACATAATTTTAAAAAAATCAGAGTAGAAGGTACAATTAGGAAATTATATGAAAAATCCAAATTGAACACTATAGTAAGGGAATTTGAAGAAAAAGTTTTGCTGGAAGCAATAGTAAGAGAATTTGAAGAAAACGGTGGTTTAAGGCTATAGTAATTTTAAGAAAATCATGGTATCAAAACTCATGGTTGAAGTCTATGGTAAAAGAATTTTAAGAAAACTATGGTTGTAGTATATAGTAAGGGAATTTTAAAAGAATCAAGGACAAAGGATAGAGTAAGAGAATTTGAAGGAAAATAAAAGATGAAGGCTATAGTAAGGGACTTTTCATAAAAATTATGACGGAAGGCTATAGTAAGAGAATTTGAACATATTCGTGGCATTAGGGTAGCGTTAGGGAATTTGAAGAAAAATCACGACTGAATGCTAAAGTAAGAGAATTTTTCAAAAAATCTTGGTTTAAGGCTATTGTTAGGGAATTTAAAGCAAATAATATCTAGGGAATTTTTGGATAACTCATGGTTAATGGCTATTGTAATGGAATTTAAACAAAATGAATATTGAATGTTGTTGTGACATAATTTTAAAAAAATCAGAGTAGATGGTACAATTAGGAAATTATATGAAAAATCCAAATTGAACACTATAGTAAGGGAATTTGAAGAAAAAGCTTTGCTGGAAGCAATAGTAACAGAATTTGAAGAAAACGGTGGTTTAAGGCTATAGTAATTTTAAGAAAATCATGGTATCAAAACTCATGGTTGAAGTCTATGGTAAAAGAATTTTAAGAAAACTATGGTTGTAGTATATAGTAAGGGAATTTTAAAAGAATCAAGGACAAAGGATAGAGTAAGAGAATTTGAAGGAAAATAATAGTTGAAGGCTATAGTAAGGGACTTTTCATAAAAATTATGACGGAAGGCTATAGTAAGAGAATTTGAACATATTCGTGGCATTAGGGTAGCGTTAGGGAATTTGAAGAAAAATCACGACAGAATGCTAAAGTAAGAGAATTTTTCAAAAAATCTTGGTTTAAGGCTATTGTTAGGGAATTTAAAGCAAATAATATCTAGGGAATTTTTGGATAACTCATGGTTAATGGCTATTGTAATGGAATTTAAACAAAATGAATATTGAATGTTGTTGTGACATAATTTTAAAAAAATCAGAGTAGAAGGTACAATTTGGAAATTATATGAAAAATCCAAATTGAACACTATAGTAAGGGAATTTGAAGAAAAAGCTTTGCTGGAAGCAATAGTAACAGAATTTGAAGAAAACGGTGGTTTAAGGCTATAGTAATTTTAAGAAAATCATGGTATCAAAACTCATGGTTGAAGTCTATGGTAAAAGAATTTTAAGAAAACTATGGTTGTAGTATATAGTAAGGGAATTTTAAAAGAATCAAGGACAAAGGATAGAGTAAGAGAATTTGAAGGAAAATAATAGTTGAAGGCTATAGTAAGGGACTTTTCATAAAAAATTATGACGGAAGGCTATAGTAAGAGAATTTGAACATATTCGCATTAGGGGAGCGTTAGGGAATTTGAAGAAAAATCACGACCGAATGCTAAAGTAAGAGAATTTTTCAAAAATCATGGTTTAAGGCTATTGTTAGGGAATTTAAAGAAAATAATATCTAGGGAATTTTTGGATAATTCATGGTTAGTGGCTATTGTAATGGAATTTAAACAAAATGAATATTGAATGTTGTTGTGACATAATTTTAAAAAAATCAGAGCAGAAGGTATAGTTAGGAAATTATATGAAAAATCCAAATTGAAGACACTAGTAAGGGAATTTGAAGTAATAGCATTTTTGGAACCTATAGTAAGAGAATTTGAAGAAAATGGTGGTTCAAGGCTACAGTAATTTGAAGAAATTCATGGTAGCAAAACTCATAGCTGAAGTTTATGGTAAAAGAATTTTAAGAAAACTATAGTTGAAGGCTATAGTTAGGGAATTTTAAAAGAACCAAGGAAAAAGGAAAGAGGAGAGAATTTGAAGGAAAATAATAGTTGATGGCAATAGTAAGGGACTTTTGACAAAAGTTATGAATAAGGCTATAGTAAGAAAATTTGAAGAGATTCGTGGCACAAGTCTAGAGTTAGGGAATTTGTAGAAAAATGAAGTCTGAAGGCTATAGTAATAGTATTTTTTAAAAAATCATGGTTTAAGGCTATTGTTAGAGAATTTAAAGAATATAAATCCTAGGGAGTTTTTGGAAAACTCATAGCTAATGGCTATTGTAATGAAATTTAAACAAAATGAATATTGAATGTTGTTGTGACATAATTTTAAAAAAATCAGAGCAGATGCTATAATTAGGAAATTATATGAAAAATCCAAATTGAAGTCTCTTGTAAGGGAATTTGAAGTAATAGCATTGTTGGAACCTATAGTAAGAGAATTTGAAGAAAATGGTGGTTCAAGGCTATAGTACTTTGAAGAAATTCATGGTAGCAAAACTCATAGCTGAAGTTTATGGTAAAAGAATTTTAAGAAAACTATCGTTGAAGGCTATAGTTAGGGAATTTTAAAAAAGAACCAAGGAAAAAGGAAAAGGAGAGAATTTGAAGGAAAAATAATAGTTGATGGCAATAGTAAGGGACTTTTGACATAAGTTATGAATAAGGCTATAGTAAGAAAAAATTTGAAGAGATTCGTGGCACAAGTCTAGAGTTAGGGAATTTGAAGAAAAATGAAGTCTGAAGGCTATAGTAATAGTATTTTTAAAAAAATCATGGTTTAAGGCTATTGTTAGAGAATTTAAAGAATATAAATCCTAGGGAGTTTTGGAAAACTCATTGCTAATGGCTATTGTAATGAAATTTAAACAAAATGAATATTGAATGTTGTTGTGACATAATTTTAAAAAAAATCAGAGCAGATGCTATAATTAGGAAATTATATGAAAAATCCAAATTGAAGTCTCTTGTAAGGGAATTTGAAGTAATAGCATTGTTGGAACCTATAGTAAGAGAATTTGAAGAAAATGGTGGTTCAAGGCTATAGTAATTTGAAGAAATTCATGGTAGCAAAACTCATAGCTGAAGTTTATGGTAAAAGAATTTTAAGAAAACTATAGTTGAAGGCTATAGTTAGGGAATTTTAAAAGAACCAAGGAAAAAAAAGGAAAGAGGAGAGAATTTGAAGGAAAATAATAGTTGATGGCAATAGTAAGGGACTTTTGACAAAAGTTATGAATAAGGCTATAGTAAGAAAATTTGAAGAGATTCGTGGCACAAGTCTAGAGTTAGGGAATTTGAAGAAAAATGAAGTCTGAAGGCTATAGTAATAGTATTTTTTTAAAAATCATGGTTTAAGGCTATTGTTAGAGAATTTAAAGAATATAAATCCTAGGGAGTTTTTGAAAACTCATAGCTAATGGCTATTGTAATGAAATTTAAACAAAATGAATATTGAATGTTGTTGTGAAA